>JAUTBQ010133409.1:0-15172 GCA_032361185.1 Lepetodrilus ovalis | reverse complement strand
GGATTTTGGCGATATAGAATTGATGATGACTATCACAAATGAATGTAGTTCACATTTATTACTCAAATATAGTGCTACATGCTCATAAAAATCTGTGATTGTATGCCTTTAAAATATAAAATTCGTCAAATTATCTCTGTTTATATGTAACTCGGAGGACCATGCCAATCCTGGGATTCAAACCTAAGTTGCTGGATTGTAAGTCCAATGCTCTACTGATTGAGCCAAAGTTGTAACTTTTCTGACTAAGACCAGTAGGAGCATCTTGTATCTAATATTTTATATATAATACATTACTATTTTTCTAAGTGAGGTGTCCAACTGCAAATGTTCAATGTGATAACGTTTTCACAAGCTGGTATCCATTCACAATAAAGACAGCCCTAGAATGATTTTCACATACTCCTGCTATATTTAACCCAAGAATTTGGACTAGTTATAGATAGTGAAGGAAAACAAAGAAGCCGATATGTCAAATATCTTTCCAAAACAATGTATTTTTTGGCAAACCTATCACAAATCTATAGTAGCTGCTTTAGTACCTTTACTAACCACTGAGAATACATGTGAACATTGAAATCAGCAACTGCTTGTTATTATGTTAAACATTGCCAGGGTTACTACAATCAGGAACTGCTTATGAACATTGCTAAGGTTATTATGAACATCGCCAGATTATTACAACCAGTAACAGTTTGCTATCATTGGTAGGGTCATTACAACCATGAACTGCTTGTGAACATTGCCAGGGTTTTATTATGAACATTATTAGGTTATTGCAACCAGTAACTGTTTGCTATTATTGGTAGGGTCATTACAATCATGAACTGCTTGTGAACATTGCCTATGAACATTGCCAGGTTATTACAACCAGGAACTGCTGGCTACTGTTGCCAGGGTCATTACAGCTATGAACTGCTTGTGAGCATTGCCAAGGTCAGTATGAACATTGCCAGGTTTATTATAACCAGGAACTTCTTGCCATCATTGCCAGGGTTATTACAACCATGAACTGCTTGTGAACATGGCCAAGGTCATTATGAACATTGCCAGGTTTACTATAACCAGGAACTACTTGCCATCATTGCCAGGGTTATTACAACCATGAACTGCTTGTGAACATTGCCTAGGTTATTATGAAGACTGCCAGGTTTTTTATAACCAGCAACTACTTGCCATCATTGCCAGAGTCATTACAACCATGTACTGCTTGTGAACATTGCCAAGGTCATTATGAACACTGCCAGGTTATTGTAACCAGGAACTGCTGGTTATCGTTGCCAGGGTTATTACAACACATAACTGCTGCAGGCATATCGAGATGGGAGCCGTTGAGCACATTGGAATAATCAAACACATATTTATGCACTATCCCAACCCCAACCCGGTCTGCCATTCACCAGTCAACGGAAACCGATCACGTTCGTTGCCGCACCATGAAAGTTTGGTCTGATCTTCAAAGTGGACCACAAACCATTTGCAGAACATTTGGAAAGGTTTTAAGATGTCTACCGAGGCATGCTACCATTTTGATGCAATCTGCCCGCCTATGCTCGGGATCCTACAAATAATCATATGTCGAATGTCTGAATAAATGTACAGCAATGGAAAACATGATGGCAATGTGTTTGAAAGTATGCCGGCTGTGTTTCCGGTCGTGTTTGTGATCGCTACCATGTCACGACAAGGCCGATTCACAGAGACTAGGTATTGGCAGTTAACACCTGAGACGATATATAGGATGCAGTACAATGGGTACGATTGCACACTAATTCTAATACATGTATATAATACCTGAAATTATGTAACTCACCATTAACATTTACAATTTCACATTATTCATAGGATTAAAGACTACCCAGCCAGCACATCGCGACATACGATGTCAACACGATGTCAAATTGACGTTGAAACAACATCAGCAACTTGGTGATGTAAAGCCAACTATTTTCGACATCATATCAACGATGTCGCGATGTGCCGGCTGGGTATGGTCTCAATGTCTTATGGCACATTCTTCATAATAGTTCAGGGAATGATGTCTCGAAACAAATTTGTCAATAAATAAATCAGAGAGAAAAAAAAAACAGAAAAGAATCTTAGTTGCATTTCTAAAACCTGCATTTTAGAATGAGTAAATTTACAAATTGTATTTTAATTTTGAGATATAAGGGCCAGGATCATCCTCACAACACAGGGGTACTTATTCTGCTGAGGACTCCATGCCGTACACCCTGGCACACATCCAGCAGCTATACATGGGTTCGAGGATGGGTTAGCATATAATTCAAGGCTTTTAGGATTGAAAAATCTTTTTCACCATGACAATTTGTAAAGTGGAACAAATTTTATCACTACTCACCTGAAAAACTGATTATATCCACAGGTATCCATGGCAACACCACCTCACATGGTCACTTCAGAAGCATCACAACTTCCAGTAACACAAACATATCATTTTTACCCGCCACTTTCTTTCAGGGATGGAGATCCAATAACCTGAAATCAAGAACATATAAATATAATCTAAAGGCTATCACTCTTATCAAATTTATGAATATTCAGTTTCACCAGTATCAAAATTTAGTTTCACCAGTATCAAAATTCCAAGTATATCTCGATAATTTTTATGTCACTTAATAAAATAAAATAAAATGTCAAACAGGAGTGCAGTTCAGTTGGGAATTCATAATAATAATAATAATAGTAATAATAATAAAAATAATAATAATAATGCTGATAATAATAATAATAATGATAATAATAATAATAATAATGCTAATAATGATGCAGAGGTGGATTTAGGTGGGGGCTCACCCAACTTGTGTCACCACCCCAACCTCCACCCACTATCGAATTGGAAGATTTTGTGTGTAATATACATAGATTTTTTATTATGTCATATTGACAAACCTTTAGACATGTTAACTACTGTACTATTTATTATTTAAATGCAGTAAAATAGTCACTGAAACTATGAGGACCCCCTAAAATACACTTTGAGACATTCCCCACATCCCCCTCCCCACTCTTACCGGTAAAATGATAGCCTGGATCCGCTCCTAAATGATACCGATAATGTGCTTAATCCACTATTCAAAATACAATTAACATTGGAAAGAAAGATTTATCTAATAATAAACCATTTTTGAACACAAGTTTTCAGCTTGAAGATGATACTACATAGAGATGATCATAACCACAGATGTTCAACTTCGACAAAATTTCATCAACCATATTTTCTTAACACACTGGGTTGAGGCCATACATATATATATTATAAACTTCAGGAAATAAGTTTCAAAACAAGGTCATTAAACCTCCACAAGAACTGTTGACATTTACTGATAAGACATTTAATACCAATATTTCTGTTAGTTGAAAGTTTCCAGTCCCATGAATCTATGACAGATACGACAGATTCGACATATCCTGTTTCAAAAGCGCTTTTTTCCTTCTCGAGTCAGTCGGGGTTTAGAGAACAGGCTCTATCATCCGCGTGTCAATCAAATCTCTAAACCAGAACCAAACGGCTCCCAGATAGCATTTCACGGCCATCTTTACCAATTATTGTCTTAAAAGTCGTGTTTCCAGGGGCCAGTTCTGTAGCTAACCCCTGTGACTCTGGCTGGGTTTTGGTGAAAGACTTTCTGAACCTACACTTGCCCGGCTCCCTCTTTCATCTCCGAATTGCAGATTAGTTCTCGATAGTTACAGAATCCCAACTAAGTCGACCCACGCCCTTATCAGATGAAATGTTGATGATTTTCACCCCCTGTATTTCTAACTAGACTGCCTGGACAGGAGTATTTTCGACTTGGAACAGATATTCATAATTGGAGTTTCTTGAAGCTCCCCCACTGAAAATATTCCAACACTTTGTTTCTCAGAATGGAAGTGTCAGAATTGAGCCGACACCTATTTTCCAAAGTGCAATGACCTCCTCCTAGATGGTTCTCAATTGCCAACAGCTAACTTTACAAATCCCACAGTTTCTGACAATACAACAGTATACCATGATGTCATTTGATTGCTGAAAGTAAACTTCAATATCAACAATTAGCTATAAAACATTTCGTGTTTTCAAAGTTTTAGTTTGTTGCTTTAAATTAGCAGTGTGTATTACATTTCATTTCTAGATAACAGAATGCTGAATTTCACTAACATTCTACATATTTCAAAACACCATATATTTCTTTCATAAATATACACATTATTATTATTATTAGTAGTAGTAGTACCATAGTAGTAGTAGTAGTATCATCATCACCACCATCATCATTTTATTATTGTTATTATTATTATTGTTGTTGTAGTTATTATTATTATTACTATTATTAATAATAACAATAGTAATAATAATAATATATTATTATTATTATTATTATAACAATACTAATAGCATCATCATCATCATCATTATAATTAGCACTTTTGTTGTTAGGTTGTTGTTGTTTTTTTAATTATTATTATTACCATCATTATAATTGTTATCATAATTATAATTATCATCATTGACTTTCCATCTCTGCATCCATAGCTCCACAGTCTGTCCACTGAAAAAACCCTTGAAATTTATCTGACCTCTAACCCCCCTGACAGCCTGTGTAATTAACCAGCTAAAGTGTTGGCCAGTGATAGGATTATCTAACCTGACAGTACTGGCACAGTGATGGGATTACCTAAGGGGAACAACCCCTGGTGTGATAACCCTTGTAGGACAAGGTGTTTATACTAAGTGCCTGTGTTTGCCTAATTGGTTTTATGACCAATTAACACTGAGATGTTTGTCCTTATAATCGCAGCTATCTGACCCCTGACCTGGTGTGATAACAGTATAAAATCCCTAGGGGAGAATAAATGTGGGGTTAGCTGCTATTGGTACCATTATGGTATTGGTGGTATATTGCCTTATAACTAGGGCAATGCCATTAGCAAGCGTATTTGGGATATTACAGTGTATTAGGGCAATACTATTTAAAAAGTGTTTATCTGGGATACTAATGTGTACTAGGGCAATGTCATCTATTAGCAAGTATATTTGGGATACTACAGTGTATTAGTATAAGGCAATACTATTAGTAAGTGTTTATATGGGGTACTAATGTGTATTATGGCAATGGCATTAGTCAGTTTCTATCTGTACTACAATGTACTATGGGAGAAGGACATTGATATTAGTGAATGTTTCTTCTTATTATTTTCTTTTTTTAATGGGGCTTAGAGTTGCTTTCTAGAATTCTTTTACTAATATCACGACTTGTCAGTTTTAGGGCAGTAGGAAACCAGCAACATTCATAGCACTTAATGTTGCAGTAAACCTGCGAGCACCTATGTGTCAGAAATGTAACTTCCACGAACATTGATGCTGGGTGCTGGGGCGCCCGCAGGGGTGGCATTTGAACTTGGAACCTTTGGCTCCGAAGTCCAACATTCTACCACTGCTACCGGTGGGATACATTTTGGGATACTACATCCATGCTGCCAGGACTACACTAATAGCCATTATTACATTTGTCAGTTTTTATCTGGAATACTACAAGGTACTATTACATTAATACAAATATTAATTAAGGAATGGCGTCAGAAGGGGCATGCTTTATTGCCTCGTGAAGACAAGTGGGTTCACATGAACAAATTCCATAAAGAACTGAAGCCATCTATGACATAAAAATGTCACAAACACGGGAGAGAAATTGAACAGGTTCCTGATTCTGTAAATAAGTATCAAGTTGTAAGTAGACTGATACTACACAGACCATGACATGTGACAGGTGTGAGGGATTTGTAGATTCTTAAAGATTTCCAGTATTTCCAGAAATGGAAACTGAACAGTTCAATAATGACAATATCATTGTCTTGTCATTCAATAAAAGTGTTTTCAATCCACTAATTCGAGGAATAATATTACAGATAATAAACTAGTTATTTGGATTGTATATGAGTATATTTAGTGCTGGAAATTTATGACAGTTTCAGAAAGAAAATGTAATTTTATGGAAATTAAAATTTAGAGGAATGACGTTTCACAACTTTAAGAAAAACTAATGAGCAGTATGCAATATTTCAAGCCTTACAATCAAAGCTATTGCAAATTTACTAAACATTTATCACATATCATCAAGATACACTTTCTAAGTGATTGAGCTTGTCTTTACATCAATGTTCACACCATTTCAACAATAACAGTTTCCTGGTTTGGATGAGAACCATCCATTGACAGTGGGGCTGTTCTTTTTGTTCAGCGGTGGAGCCAAACCGGCAGCCAGTCGACCCCTGACAAATGTGCTCGATTTGCCCAATATTTGGAATAAGCTATATCACAGCCAGTTGCTTGCCGGTCTCTCGAAAACGGAAAAGCTGGTGCGTGGCAGCGGCTCACCTGCTCATAACGTGCAATTATGTGTAAAAAAATTGGGCAAATTGAGCGCATTTGTCAAGATTACCGGGGTCAATTAGCTGCCAGTTTTGCTCAGCTGCTGGCAAACAGAACAGCCCCACTAAGACACATGAACCAAGGCTGGTCCAGAAAAAAACAAGGGTTGAACAAAACTGAGTTGAACATGAAATTGAACATGAAAATACCATGCCGGGTATTGGAACAGGAATTGAACTCATACCTCAAGGTCTAGATGGTCCACCAACATTCCACAGCATTCTCAATCCTTTCCATTGTCTTTAAGACAATGACAACTAATCTTACCCCAAGATTGCAAAACCTTTTGATTACGATACCATTATCAAGCTCAAATTTTATACTGGGATTCTTGTGAACAAAAGTTTTAGGAGTATGAAAACGTACCAAACATTTTTTTTAATAACTTTGGGGCCTGCTTCTATCTACTCTGCTACCCCCACCTCCCCATCCCCCCACTCCAACATTCCCATTCCCCAACACAGCCAGTTTTCTTCAGGCTAAACACATTGAAACACATCCTGGGAGAGAAAAAGAATAACTTCCTATCAATTATTTCCACCGCTTTCACACCAACGCAATACAGCCGTCATTACCCAGTGTCTTATAGGAGTCACACATGGTTCTGTATAAACACACGTGTTACAGGCTTCTCTGGGTGGAAGTGGACACGATGTAGTTTGTCAGGCCATATAAACACATATACAATGCTGAAGATATTAATAAACATATTAGCTATTTTGAAGAAGGATGGCATTTAGAAGAGTAAGATTGGTGATTGAATTTGGGTTTGGTTCAGCTTTTAAGATTCTTTGACTCGTATCACAGAGCATTGTATAATAGTAGATAGCGATCTCTACAAATGCATATTTTTTGTTATTACAGTGTCCCCTCAATATAAAACTGAATTTGGGGTCCATGACATACCCCCAGCCTTATAGTACCAGCCTTATAGGTTAGTACAAGTAAATAACAAAAATAAAAATGGGATCCACATCTGACCCAGCCTTATATCCGAATCCGCTCTGTATCAAACAGACTTATATCGAGGGGACACTGTATTATAGTTTTATAACTTGTATTACCTGTCAATCACTATGATATGTCAATCAATCAATGTCACAGAGTCGCTCTATTTTCAGTATTCTGGCTGTTCGGAGAAGAGTGGTGTTACAGCATTGGCTGTGCCTCGGTGCTGATCCCGCTCTTTCTGTTCCGAGGAAAGTTAATTGAAAAGGAACGAAGCCAATGAACAAATCGTCTACGCAAGCATTACAAACAAACCACATCATAACCTTATTCCATTGCTTTGTGTGATATCGTGGTGAAAGTTTGGTGATCTGATATCCATATCTTGATGCCATCCTATTCAGATCAACAAAGCAACTGTCATAATTATTATTGTATTATAGTTTTTGTTTGTGTTCATATAGCAAAATGTCAGTAACAAATGATGTTTTTGAGCAACTGCTGATGTTAATTATGGTGGACATTGAGTGTGATGTATAGGAGCTATAGTGGTACTATAGGCCATGTGAAGTCATGAAAGCACGGCTAGAGTGATGTCATGAGAATACTACAGTAACATGGCCCATGAACACCTTGTTCGGGCGGAACAATACGACACAAAGACGCCACCCAGCCGGTACATCGCGATGTACAACCAACGTATTTTTGACATCGTATCGACATTGTCTGCCTCGATGTGCTGGCTGGACATAGCGCTCCTGTATAATATTTATTGATATCGCTGATCACAAGATTGCCATGATCTCTTGGTTGGATGCAAGCGCTTCATAACACACTTCTGAAATGGATGTCATTTCATTACATACATTTTATTATTTGTAAATCTTTGGGGGAATACTTAAACTAACATTCTTATACTAAATAGTTCAATGACCTTTCACTTTCATCCTCATTTTCATATCAATTGTGATACCATTTCAATTTTGATGACATTTATTGAAATTACATTATAGTAGTTGTCTTGATTTAATGTTTTGTATAATTGTATAAGCTGAACTTTTGTCAAATAAAAGCAATATTGTTTATTAGAAAACCATCTGAAAGACTGACAATGTCAATGAGATGGTAACTGCATATCCATCACAAATGTGTATTGTGCTAAGAATTATTCTAATGTTTTTAAAATCATATCAGTTGTACAAGCCCAGAACAGTACCGGGTATCTTCACAGTGATAATTAGGTCTAAGACATTCCAAGTAGTGCAATTGACTCAATGTGGTCACTGATTACGCTGGAGTGTGTGGTCCTCAAGGTAGATTAGTTTGTGAAGTTATATCTTTTAATAATTTCTCTACATATTGGAAGTTAAGTGCTATCTGATTAATGATATATCCACATGCATGTATCGCTGCCAAAATTTGTGTACATTTATTTCGTTATTTTAAAAATAATAATAATAATGTCACTGTTAGGAGCTTGGTGTCATAAGACCTATGTGGTATGTGATGCTCTTGAGCTTGCATATTCCGTTGTAGATGACCTAAAGGGAGACAACCAAATGGTTGATCCCTAAATTGACCCTAACAAGTTCTACTGCGTGACATATTTATGTTATTTGTGTTATACATTGATTTCTTATGTAGTTTACTTGTTTGTTTGGAAAATAATATATGTAAAGCGCGTAATATAAGTCTGCGCGTAATATAAGTCTTTTACAGTACCTATTTACAAAAATGTTATTTTCCATGGAACGTATTATAACACAGTACAATGGATTCTGTAGGATGATGTATATATCTAGGGATGTCAGTGAATGAATTGTATTTATGTGCAAGATTGTATTTTTGTGAAAGATTCTATTTTTTTGGGTGAATTTGTATCAGCATCACCATTATTAAGAGAAAATGAAAGAAAAATATTTTTCTTAAAATGTATTATAGCATTGTGAACCAAAAAGAAAAGTACTGTAATAATAATACTGTATATTTTTCTAAAATACAAAAATACTTTTCTGGAGACATTTTAATTTTCCAGAAAAAGAATTACCATGAATTACTGTGGGAACATTGTGTGCAATTGCATCATTCATTACTACACATTTTCACTTTCGTAAGTGCCTTCATTTTTATACCACCTTGTCTCAATATGGTAAATTATTTATACTTGTACCATTTCTGTCAGTGAATCAAAAACTTTTCCTAAGATTTGTATTGCATGCTCATACTGTATTTGACTTTCTTAATACATTTAATCTTTACTCAATGAATTAGCCACATTTATTAATGGTAGATAAAATGTAGATGAATTGTACGTAATATTGTTGATTGTACTATGGTAATGTCAGAGTATGTAGTCTGTTCACATATATCGCAATCTTGGGTTATGGTATTTGGGCATGGCTCTTATACATAAGCCATGTGTTATCTCAATATAATCAATTTTACCCTCTCATTCATACCACATTGATAAAGACATTCAAGTGCCACAAGCTATATACATACATGACATGTATATATATTTCGATTAAATACTAGTTTTCATAACCTGTTTACTTTGTATCTATCTTGCCCGTTATATTGTATTGTTAATAGATCATTTTGAAATATATATACCACGATATATTTCATATTGCATTAAGCCTGTTGTCAACCTTGTAACATCTGGTTTAATCAGATTACACCATTATCAAGAAGCACAAATTTATGTTGGATTTATGTGAATGTAAATATTTGATAATGTTAACAACAGAGACCTAATTATCTACCACACAAAGGGATTTATTGTGATGTTTCTGAATGGAATAGCATATTGACATAATTTGCTTTGTGTTTTGGAATGTACTACTGGTAAGTTACGTGCCAACATGTATTTCATGGGGAAATCGTCTACCAAATTTCTTACCTCAGTTGGAGGATGCCATTCTTCTTCCAACACATCTGCAAGTTCTTGAAGAAAACCAAAAGGGTGCAGATGTCTTGCAAATTGCTCATTATTAAAATATTCTAAAGCTAAATTTACATGTCCAAAATGTTTGCTGGCCCTTGATTAATTTTGTTGAGTATATATTACCATGTCTCTACTTTTGAAATCGACTTAATCATATATCTCCATTTGTGTACATTTAAATTGTACTGCTATTATGTGCTTTGATGTTCAAGATCCATATTGCTGATACAGATCCATGTTGCTGATACAGATCCATGTTGCTACCAGTAATACAGATCCATATTGTATCCTTCACTACACAGTCATAGAAACTGATGAGTTGGGCTTGGATCCCAATTTAGAAATTAATATTCAGAGTGGAGGTTTAAACGTCCGAAGGAAGGAAGAAGTCTTCGTTCAGGTACTCTTAAGATCTATGTACTGGACCGAGTATACAATAAATTTAGTTTTCCGATGTTATAAATAAGAAAGTACTACTACTTCCAATGTAGATAGATGGTTTGTATTATGTAAGAATCAAATACTCATATACATTGCCATATTATTTATGATACATTTATAAAAAAAAAAAACTTGCTGTACATGTACGCACAATTTTACAATGACAGAAAAAAAATGCCAAAGAGCTGAGAGATAGATGAATGATATATGAACAGTTGTAAGACATATATTAAATTAGAGAATTATCTATAAAGATAAGGAAAACAAAATCAAAATATCTATAATATTGTAATAGCAACGAAGACCACCCATATGTTATGTGTTTATTTAAACATATTCTATGCAAAATCATCTGCATATCATGCTACATTAACCAGCATTTATATTTATTTTACAGTATTGATTAAATTGATACAAGCATACATCTTCATATACAATAATATTGCTACGGGGAGGCACAATCAGCGTTTGTATTATTGATATTTGTACTAATGTGTTATATTTATTATGGTGTTATCAGGTTACTTTACCATGACATTCATCCATATTTGCTGTTGCTAGTTGGCCATTGTATCAAAATGAAAGACGTTATTTTCTTTTTTGGAGCTAATTTGCACATTTGAGGTATTGTACATAACTTTCTGCACTTTCTGTTATTTGTCATCACTGTATCCTCGATATAACTCTGACTTAAGCTCCAGCATATGTCCACCTGTTATAGCAGCCAGTGTAATTTGACTATGCCTGGCTTCATCCATGGCAAGTACTACCGATTTTCATATTCAAAATAATTTTAGTTTTTGTTATATATTATATTACTGTATGTGCTCTTTACTTTTTTCTTCAGCTAAATTGTATTTGTATTAATTTATTTACTCATGTTTCAATCCTCTATTAATAAACAGAACTAATTTCATAGTATTTTAATTGTTGTATTTTTTGTCTCAACTAATACATGTAGCTCCTTATCATTTGCCATCTTCAATGACATCTCGAGAATCCACAAGTCAAATTGCAAATTGATCGTAGATCTAAATCTATGATATTATATGAATTCGCGTTCATGGAAAAATAACGTAAGTTGGCGGTTTATGTTTATTACAGACCCACTTTAAAAAAAAAGGTCTACCGAAAGTGGCTTTCGTCAGGGTGAATGCATTCATCCATATCTCTTTATGCTTGTTGTAGAAGTGTTGTGTATCATAGAATAGTTCACTCGTCAAACAAACAAAAACCACAAAATTCATAGCCTATATCCTTACGTTTCAGCAAACGTCATATAGGAATGTTATGCTCTCGCGTTGAGAGCGTGCTCTAATATGAACCCTGCAAAGTTTTAGTTCATTCCACATGACTCCAAACGATTTTCGTTGAACTGAAACAGACATAAAATGTTAAACAATTCCTTCCCTTGACGTTGCCGAATCACAAGAGACTACATTTATTTTAAAAATGAAGCGCAAGCATTTAAGTGAAAGTGTGTTTGGAAGTTTTAATAATATTTCTCGACATTACTTTAACGCTGACTAATTCAAGAATATTAAAATTGTAAAATGTCTATCTTTTACTCACGTAACTATCGTATTTCACTCATGTTACTAGTGTTGCTATGAGATTATAGAAGCCAATCAAGGGCATACTGTTATTTCCGCCGCGTCATAATAGGTACAATGCATTGTGCCTGAAGTCATTTGAGAGCGTCGCCTCGCGTTGAATTCAATATTATATACCTCCAAGGATACAATATCATTCACAATGGATACTAAACTCGTACATTTAATGGATTAAGAATGAGTAAAGGAAAGAAACACGATCCCAATAGGAATCGAAATGGCATTTGGGTAAGTTACAAAAAAAAGAATGAATAATTATAACAATTATTATTATGACAAATGATACAATGTTCTTAATAATGAAAACAAGCGTTTATGGAGGACATTTCTATTTGTAATAACAAAACAATATATCCTCGATTAAATCTACCTATTATTCAATATAAAAATTATATATGAATAATAGAATATAGCTTACTACCCTAAATTTTAGTTTTATTCATTTAATGCATCGCAAAACATCTAATTTAAATGTTGCTGTCATATTACTTTTATCATTAACTTGTTTGAATTAGCATGGGTGTGCACAAAACTAGCTGTTATAACAAGGACATATAAAACAGAATAATATCATTTATATCTATAGTACATGATGCCTATATGAATGCATGTAGCCATTTTGACACCAAATAAATATTTCTTTGTGAAAACAATTAATGCTGAAATTGAACGACACCAATGTATTGCACTGCCTTGATAATATTAGCGCATTTCCTAAAACTATCGTAAGTGACCTAGACATAGTTCTGATTAAGAACACACTTGTTTTTACACATTAGGAAATTACGTCAAAGTAATATTTATATAATTTAAACGCAATCTCATTAAACTCGGATCCTAAATTAACGCTCGGATATCTTAGACATTGCTCCCCTTTGGACGAATCTCATTAGAAGCGAAACGATATCCTGATTTGAATATGATTGATTAATTTTTGTAGGAAATTATTTTGAAGAATTTTTTAAATAGTCATTCTGGAAATTAAATGGAGAACATTCACATTGTAATTGTAATGTTACAATGTGCATTGATTGTAAGAAACTACTAGCATTAGGATCCACACGGCGTAATCAGATGATAATATAATCCTTCCATTGCACGTTATATATACAACCCGATTGAAATTCATTCCAGCGTAATAAATGGCACTGTTATATTACTTGGTAAGCTTCTCACCTGCATTGCTCTTTTAACTATAGCTTGGGCCGCTGGGTGAGAAAGGTCACATGTTAGATAATTATACTGGGTGAAAGAAGTCGAGTTCAATAACTATTGGGTGAGAAAGGCTGTATGATATATACATACACATTGAGAACGGTTAAATGCTAGCATAATTAACTATAGGTGGAATGTAATCAGTTATACGTGTTAGATAACTACAGATCGAGAAGGTTAACTTGTTAGATACCTACTTGGTTAGAAAGTAACATGCTAGATAGCTATTGTGCAACAGAAGTTACATGTTAGTCTAGCTATACAGATAAAAAAAAATGTCGCAAATGGGTGGAAGATTCCCGCATCGACGTTAAACTATACATAATCACTAACTTAGCCTACTAATCGAAAGTGGTACATGTAGCATGATAGCTACTGTTAAAGAAGCTATATTATGGTTCTTAGACTTATGCTATTTAGGGCTGGTATAAGTTTATCTCATACACGTAATCCCCATTGTTATCCACAGCAGGTTTTCAGAAGGCATTACTACACTGATGTATGTGTATATACAATATACATTTACTATATATGTAAACTGAACTTTTCTACATAACCCATTACCAATGGCATGTTTGTGTAGTGGTTCTACGACCCCAGGGCAATACGATGATTATAGGTATCGATTACAGGCTCTAAGTTGTCAAATATTGGATACTATACGCGGTCAATTGAACTTTTGTCAAAATATAGTGGAACTCGTCTATTATAGTATCCTATACGAAATATCTCCACGATAATCCTTATAGATGTATTTATAATTTGGTATAGAAGGACTTAGGTAAAGAATAAATACTACAGGAGTATTGTTATATTATCAAGTGTACAGCTAATGACACTTAGCTAGCGGCTCTTGTGTAGCGACTGTAGTAGATTATCAGACAGACAGACAGACAGACAGACAGAATAGACACATTTATTCTCAAGAAAACCACCAACGGTGGTACATTAGAGGTGAAACATTATAACATCATATTACACAATATAAACCGATCCCATATCTCCAGTATTATGTGTTCACACCAAGTGAACATTATTATTTTCAACTGTCTGCATGGGGTTTTGGGATATATGCTTCCCGGAGAATTTTCGTACATCATGTGTATTTAGAAACGATTTTTTTTCTCGCAATTTACAATTAAATGTTCCATAATAAATCGTTCTGAAAATATCGTATCTCGGACGTTAACTTTATGAAAACGAGTTTCACCAGCATTTTGAAATCGTTCATGCTTCAGTAAACAACCATAAGATAACGGTCAATCCTCAATATTGAAACATATACTATACTGCAACATCACTGACACAGATTCGGCTAAATGACATGTTTACTGAATATTAATTTTGTATAGTAAACAAGTGTCATTCAATCAACTCAACCCGTAGGAATGAAGACGTGGTCAGACATGCGAATACCAGAGTCTGATGACGTCAGTCCGAGGTTTACCAACGAGGACTTCGGAGCAAAAGGTACCGAGTTCAAATCCCGCCCCACGGGGCCCGGCTTCAATTTCGCAGAAGTTACATTTCTGACGCGATATTGATAGGATGCACTGTCTGTAGAGTGGCACT
>JAUTBQ010133298.1:0-15172 GCA_032361185.1 Lepetodrilus ovalis | reverse complement strand
GAGAGAGAGAGAGAGGGAGAGAGAGAGAGAGAGAGAGAGAGAGAGAGAGAGAGAGAGTGTGAGAGAGAGAAACAAAGTGAGAGAGAAAGAGAGAGAGAGAGAGGGAGAGTGTGAGAGAGAGAAACAAAGTGAGAGAGAGTGAGAGAGAGAGAGAGAGAGAGAGAGAGAGAAAGAGAGAGAGAAACAAAGAGAGAGAGTGAGAGAGAGAGAGAGGGCTTTGCTGGTTGTCACTAGCAGGGCATCGCTTTACGGATGTTCCAGTCAGTGTTGATACCTTCGCTAGCAGTTCGCTGGTGTCGGAGTAGTTCCAGATCGTGTTGTACGTGTAATAGGCTGGGAACCACACGTCGTCATTCTTGAATATCCCGATGGTGTTCAGGCTCTTCAGCATCTTGATGGTGATATCTGAAATATAGATCATTAGCATGACAATTCCCGAAACATGTGTTTAAAGAATAATAATTTGATGTCAATGTAGCTAGATGTCCCAGTAAAACAATTGCCCAGAGAAAATGTACAAGCACCTTTATAGCTAGTCTTGCAGACATATGCACTCACACAAAACATCTTCACCCACACCCACATCCCCACATGTACCTGCATATCCGGCCTCCTACACCCACATCCACCCACCCACACATACCTGCATATGCGGCCTCCTATACCCACATCCACCCACCCACACGTACTTGCATATCCGGCCTCATACACCCACATCCACCCTCCCACATGTACCTACATATCCGGCCTCCTACACCCACATCCACCCACCCACACGTACCTGGATATCTGGGCCTCCTACACCCACATCCACCCACCCACACATACCTGCATATCCGGGCCTCCTACACCCACATCCACCCACCCACACATACCTGCATATCCGGCCTCGGCCAGGGTGTTGCCGAGTTGTTGCCGCTGTGACGTGTAGTCCCAGTAGAAGTCGCCCAGCATCTTCTGCAGCTTCATGCCATCTCCGCGGTGGAAGTCCTCCAGCTTGCCCAGGTCCTTCACGATCACGTTCATCTTCTCGACAACCTCCTCCAGCGGGAGGTTCTTAAGGTTCTTCCTCTCCTCCACGACGTTACCATTAACCTGGAGAGGATGAAGAAGAGCAGTTGGCTAACAAGCTTAGAAATACAGAAATACATAGCAGTCTGTTGAGATGATGGCACTAGAGGTGACTGTTGTAGATATGATGAGGTGGGTGTCATGGCAATGGTACAGTGTTGGACTCCAGCCATTACAGGAGTCTACAGTCACTTTTTGAGGCATTTATTCCTGTATCCTGTTGGACATTAAACTAATTGCTCTGTAGCTAAAGGGCTTGTTAATCTGCCTGTGGATAATATCTTTACAGGGCAATTGGACAATCCTTACTGTCAAGCCCTGGCCAAGGTACTGACTTTGATCTTGACCCATATCATGTTCATGAGAGTTAACCTTCCAACACAATTATGATAGGATGGGCTGTTTTGCATGACAGTTACCATTCTTGGTTTATGAATACCAGCTGATGTTTGCAGGTTTACTGCAACTACGTTCTACAGGTGTTGCAGGTTACATCATGACATGAACTGAAGCATAGTGCAAAACCATCTTGAGGGTATTCCCCTTTGCATCTAGCACGATGAGGGCTAATATTCAATGGCAGTACATTAAACTGGTTACCTGTGGGCGGCCTTCACTGGCTGTTGTAGAGTAACTGTGATTGGTGGATGCATGTGATGCCTGATTGGTTGACGAGGAATGCATCTGACTGTAAGAAGACGTTGACTTGGATTCTGCATGACCTCCACCATCTTGTGAATTCATACTGTCTACGGGATCTTGTAAACTAACCGGACCATCTGCAAAACAAATAAATAGATGTAAACATACTGTCTACGCAATCTTGTGAATCAACAAGACCATCGGCAAAACAACAAACACAACATATGTAAACCGTTTACAGGATCGTGAAAACTAAACCAGACTATTTGCAAAACAACCAATAAGTCTATAAATACTATGGTTGCCTGTACACTAACAATAATATTGGTATTAAATCAAAATAGAATTTTGCAAAAGACATAAAATCACTAGGTAATCTACTGAAAAGAAATATTCTTAACTCTCTCCATACTGAAGACAACCAGAAATGCCATAAAGAGCAGTGCCTGTGTCTAATACAGCAGGGAAAGGGTTAAATAAGAAACCTCAGTTTACAATTCTGTGAGATTAAACTGTAATTATTAATTAATTAAATGATTATGGGAAATTGCTTAAAGTGAAATTCGTTGTTCATCATCCATCATGATATGAAATAGAAATTGTTATAGGATCAAAACACAATAGGATTCATTCCTACATCAGTCAATTGGCCAAGTACAGTGTCCCCTCGATATAACACTGCTCGATACACAGCGGATTCGGATATAAGGTGGGGTCAGATGTGAACCCCATTTTTATTTTTGTTATTTACCTGTACTATCATATAAGGCTGGTACTATTAGGCTGGGGGTATGTCATGGACCCCAACTTCAGCATTATATAGAGGGGACACTGTATGTGGTCACATTCTTGTTACACCATGGACAATGTGAACATACACTCGACCTGATTATAACGCTAGTGTGCCCATATCTGAGATATGCATGTCTACACACTTGACTGTGTGTATACATGGTGGACTCTAACCACTTACAGATTTCCCCTGACAGTCTACTCACACTAAAGACATTGGGGCTCTACAGGTGTGTACCATCCATACGGAGGGAATCGTCATGCATATTTTCTATTTACAATGGAAAAGAAATCGCCTAGAAAAAAAAAGAAGAAAAAGCATCCAATAATGCATATTTGGCTTGTATCATAGCCAACATCTAAGTTCATCCCAAGGAAGGAATAAGTCATAAATCATATTTAATATGATGGTGTACCTCATGTGGAGCCTCAAATTAAGTGAATCGGGCATTGCCAGATATCACTGTCCAACACAAAACTCCTGCTAAACAAACCAGCTGCAACAATGAACTGGAAGCAGGTTGTTATCTGTATTTGCTGCCTTCTTCTTCTTGTGTCAGCTGTATCACCACAGGAGCAAGGACGAAATCGGGGCAATCGTAGAAATCAGCGAAGAAATCGTCCAAACAGGCGGGGTAACCGAGGCAATGCCGGGTCACGACAATCAAGGCCCGGTGGGAGGCCTGGTGGTCGACCTGGTAGGAGGCCTGGTGGAAGACCTGGCGGACGACCTTCCAGGGTAAATCCAACACCAGGTCCGACATCCAACTCCACAAGATGTGAACTCATCCAGGTTCCGATGTGCAAAGGCATGACAGGGTACCGCTACACCCGGCTCCCGAATCAGTTCGGACACACGAACCAGCTGCAGGCATACAGAGCGTTGGAATACATGTGGGCGTTCATGGACATTGGCTGTGCTCTGGACTTCCGGACCACTGCCTGCGGATACTACCTTCCCAAGTGCACCGAGGGACAGAGAGAGGTCCAGCTGCCTTGCAAAGAAACCTGCAACCTTGCCAGGAAGTGCAAGAAGAGGATGAGGCAACTGCAGTCCCGCTGGCCCAACCAGTTCCAGTGTCGGCAGCTGCCGGGGATCAGCGGGGGAAGCTGCATCCAGCCCTTGCCGCCCAGACCCAGCTGTCAGCAACAGCACTTGACCTGCGAGCGGAACGCCATCCCCATGTGTCAGAACCTGACCTTCGCCTACGGGTCGCTGCCCAACATGTTCCTCCAGTGTAACGTGGAAGAGATCCAGACGGAGCTGCAGCAGTTCCAGGAACTCCTCGACTCCAACTGCTCCCCACACCTCCGCTTCTTCATGTGCGGAATCTACATGCCGTACTGCGTCCGGGCAGAGACGCCGTTCGCTCTGCCATGTCGGGAGATCTGCGACGAGGTGCGACAGGGGTGCGAGCGTGTGTACCGTCGGCTGACCAATGGCTTGCCCTGGCCCAGCAAGTTCCAATGTCACCGGTACCCGAGGTCTACCAATGAGCAGCAGGTTTGTGCGTCGCCTGCCGATGTGTCTCTTCGCATGGCTGGGACTGACATTGCAGAAATTGAAAACTAAAGGAATAATTGCTGACTGACTCAAAATGATGCATCTTTCCTCATATTGTAAGCACAAGACAGCCTGAACAATTATTCTTATATATTATTCATATAAGATTGTTATAAATTTTTGCTCAATTTCACATTCATTTATAATAAAATAACATTTGTAATATGGTATTTTCTTATTTGAATTCCAAAAAAACATATTATTCATGTTTGAATTGATGGAAGCAGAACAATATAGAAACAGATAGAATTGGACAATGTTGACAATAGAGAACAGTGATACTAGATCCAAATTAGAAGCAATAATCCATATCGGATTAATATCAGATTCAATTTCACACCACTTCCTCTTAATTATTTCCCTGATTGAATGATATACTTCTGAAATGCTATTACAAAACGGTTTTATTGTTCATTCAACAATGTTCATAGTAATACATATAAATTGATAAAAATACAAAAGTATCCACTAGTCACTGATCAGCTTAGTCCAAAAACATACATTACAACAGTGATGGTATTTTTCACTGTAATCAGCCATGTATCAAATCAAACAGATCTGGTGAGCTGTAAACACGAGTGCAATCATGCCGACCGATTCTGCACATGAAACATAGAATACTGTCCACATTAGCTTGATGAAAGACCTGGGAACACTGGCTGGATCTCCCCGAGTGCCCACTAGATATTACAGATATACATTGGGGGGCACTACTTCTCTTAATGAGCACAGCACAGGCCAGCTGATGCGAAAACATTTCAACAACAGCATCGTCAGTGGGATTAAACAAAAAAATATAGAATTTACAGCCAAGCCAATGTTCTATGTTGATTGAGTACGTTTCAAAATCGAGTAATACGGTATAGGACGGTTATACATTACAACCATCGTGACTGTAGTTACCTTCAAACACAATCTTGGAATGGACATGTCTAACGATGTTTTCATGGTTATAGTCTGGTATTTAAAATTGAATAATCCTAAATCTGGTCATCATAGGCACAAATATTTCTCATCACTAAACCTGCACTGTTTTACTAATGTTTGGAAATACACTATACAGTCGACGTACATTATTCTGGACAGTCGCGTTCCCGGGTAAATCATGCGAAAAACTGAATTTCCGGCTGTCTGAGTAATTTTTACATAGGAAGACTGATATATGGTTCCCAGTAAAAACAGTGCGGATAGCGAGGGAACCGGATATCCGGTCCTGATAAACGGGGGTCGACTATTGATGGTCTCCTTCCTCATGGGTTTCACCCTCTCCTTGCTAAGCTCGACATCGGCACAGCCCATTGGGGCATCTCCAGTTGTCTCCAGCATGGAGACGGTTAAACACTTAGTCCAAAACTTTCAAAATCCTATCCGTTTATGATGATTCATATCTTTAGGCATTCAGGCTAAGCATAGACACAACTCGCATCAACAAACAACCTTTGCCAGTTATGTAAACACTCCTGTTAGATACATTTTCAATCTAGCCTGAAATAATATTTCCCTTACATAATGGTGTATTTCTATATACTTTGCCATAAGCCTGCATTACACGATGACACCAAAGTCATACTTGTAACAAAACAATTTAATTAAATAATTGAAACATTGTCAGTAACCATATTCTTTGCAAGTTAGTGACTATTGATTGACCTTATTCCTTCAGGATTAATAAAAAAATATCTGCTACATAGGGCATGTCTAGTTGCCATCAGTGTGGAGAAGGTTCATTATCAACTCACTCTACATCTACTTCTACACCTCCAGTTTGTGTGATGAATTGGCAAGACAATAACATAAATCTCACTGGGGACAAATGATGGTGAGATCTGACAGGTGACAGGGTGATATCTGACAGGTGACAGGGTGATATCTGACAGGTGACAGGGTGAGATCTGACAGGTGACAGGGTGAGATCTGACAGTTGACATCTGATAGTAAAATCTGACAGGTGACAGGGTGAGATCTGACGGGTGACAGGGTGATATCTGACGGGTGACAGGGTGATATCTGATGGGTGACAGGGTGAGATCTGACAGGTGACAGGGTGAGATCTGACAGGTGACAGGGTGAGATCTGACAGGTGAAATCTGACAGGTGACAGGGTGAGATATGACAGGTGACATCTGACAGAGTGAGATCTGACAGGTGACAGGGTGATATCTGATGGGTGATAGGGTGATATCTGATGGGTGACAGGGTGAGATTTGACAGGTGACAGGGTGAGATCTGACAGGTGACATCTGATAGTGAAATCTGACAGGTGACAGACTGAGATATAACAGGTGACAGGGTGAGATATGACAGGTGACAGGGTGATATCTGACGGGTGACAGGGTGAGATCTGACAGGTGAATCTGATAGTGAGATCTGACAGGTGACAGGGTCAGATCTGACGGGTGACAGGGTGAGATCTGATAGGTGACAGAGTGAGATCTGACAGGTGACAGTGTGAGATCTGACAGGTGAATTCCACCTCAAAACATACTCAAACATTACACATGACAGGTAAGTTCGGACAGACACAAACAGTTGTACATTTAAAGTTAAAGAATCATTTATACACAGCCCAATCTTTTACACAGGTGGGAAAACACTGCTGGGTAAATATCCTTCTATATATCCTTAAATATGCTAAAATATGATCAAGTCAATTAATGTTTTTCATCATGGTGGAAATATTTCACCTATATGCAACCTAAGAAATATGATGTATACATTTGACATAATTGTTTCAAAAATATCACAAATGTCCCAGTGACCTGCCAAAGTCCTGAGAACAAATGTTAGGTCGGTTGTCCCCATACAGGTTAACAGAACTAAATGCCATCACCAAGTCTACACAAACAGTTTCCAATAAATTCAACCTAAGCTAGCAGTCACCTATATAATAAGTGAGCTACATACTGTACCTTATAAATCAACACAGAGCACTGGAAAGTTATGCTTGAATTAACGCACTGCTATATTTCCACCAAATGCACTACATCGGTATGTCAAAAGTACTACATCGGTATGTCAAATGCACTGCAGGTGTTGCCGGGAGCATGAATGTCAAAGTTGGATCAAATGTGTAAATATACAATGAATTATTGATGTCCACATAGTAAGCTAACTTCCACATTATGATGTAAATTGATTACAGTTGTCCGTAATACCCCGGTTCCATTCATATATCGTGTACAGGTTAACACAGTGTTTGTTGAGAGTGCATGCATACCATGTTACCATGTAATCAGTTTTACACATACATTACACAATCAAACACACCAACAGACTACATAATCTGGTATACAGAGGAATTCATTCCGACATCAGTTGCTTCTAATATACTTCATTACTGCTTAACCTTTTAAGTATTATTTCATTGATTAATACAAGTATAGCAAAAGGTCTATATTACCAAATTACTATTAAAAAAAATAATAATAATAAAATGAAATAAATACTATAATTAATTGGAATGAATCAAAATAAACATGGACCCACCCCTTTTGACTGTGGGCCTCGATATAGGAAGCTGCTTGTCATGGGTGGCGAGTGGGGCTTTGGTGGGGCGACGGGATGGACGCATGTCGGGGGAGGCACGCACCGCTGTGTCACACGATCCTTGATGCTGCGGTTCCTCTCGCATGGGATATAGGACGTCGCTTCCCTCGGAGTAATCTTGAGAAGAAATCACGCGAACGCGCGGTGAGAGAGGGAGTTTGGGCTTGGATCTGTATGTGGGGCTGCCGCGGTGCTGTGGTGAATTGGCCTCGGGCTTACGATACGGGGCGATGTGCGAGGTGTCGACATGAATCTCAGCTTTGATTTTCAGACGCTGTCCATGCACTTTACCATGCGTGTGTGAATCGTCTGCATGCACAAGGCCACTTGTCTGCTCAGGATATTTGTGACCAGCATGCTGTGTTCCCCATCCCTGTTGCCTGGTGTCGTACTGAATGTCAGGAGATGGGGCTTTGCTTCTTCTTGAAGGAGCCATGACAGTGCTTGGAGATGGAGACATGACACTTATTCCACTAGGAGACACAAGACTTCTATCAACAGGAGACACCATGCTCCTTCCAACAGGAGACATCATACTCCTTCCAACAGGAGACATCATATTCCTTGGAGGAGACTTTGCATTCGTTCCAATGGGAGACA
This sequence comes from Lepetodrilus ovalis, assembly GCA_032361185.1. NCBI lineage: Eukaryota > Metazoa > Mollusca > Gastropoda > Lepetellida > Lepetodrilidae > Lepetodrilus > Lepetodrilus ovalis. Next base: position 6,957 of record JAUTBQ010133298.1, on the reverse strand, counting down.
TTGCATTACTTGAAGCAGGAGACATCATGTCCCTTCCAGTTGGAGTTTCCACACCCTTTCCATGACACACAGGAACATGCACTTGACTTCTAAAATATCCATCATTGGCAATGTCCAGATCATTATCAAGCTCTTCAATACTATCTTCCCTCACCTGTCTCTGCTGTTCCATTTTGTGCACGTTGTGACCTCTTCGATGAGATTTGTCCATATGTTTATGTGCTCTAACGTTCAAGTCTTTTGGATGATGTACTGGTGTAGGAGAGGATTCTTGTCTGTTGGCTTGTTCATGTTCCGGCTGTGAATCCTGCTGATGATGTTCAACATCTTGACCCTGTTTTCTAGGAATTCCAGGATGACTCGACTTAGCTATTTCAGTTCTCTCACTTGCATCATCAGGTACACTTATATCATCCAGCTGTTGCATCAAGCCACTTGCAGAACAATGTTCACCAGCACTTTTCTCCTTTGTTACTATTTCTGTATTGTCCAGAATTACATCGGCCTTGTTTGCTTTACTTCCTGAACTCTCTTTTATTGGTTTAAATACCACTTCCGTGATACTATCCCCAGATATGATATGACTTGGAGTGTTATGGCTGCCACCTGCTGTTGAATGTGCTCCATCAATTCTCTGAACACTTATTGGCGTTGTTACATAATTTGATTGATCTTCGTCTTCATTCTTTAACGCGTCGTCATTTACAGCTATTCTACTCTGTTCCGGGGTCTGTACAACAATAGGTATATTCGCGCTTTCATTTCCTTCAAACTGCTTTTCATCTGTTTCTGTTGAACCTTCATCTGTACAGATTTGAATTGCTTTGGATTTTTCAATAAATTTCAGAGTATCATGACTTAATCCCAGATCACTTTTTGATGACCTCAACCGATGTTTCGATGCTATGTCAAAGCTGGAGGATTGACGAATCCTTCTGAAACTCCCATTACCCGATGCAGGTGTCCGATTCTCAGTGCTGCCCACTTGATGAATCTGTTCACTGCTCCTAACAGGCCTGAATGCACTCCTTCGGTCATCTCTTGGATACAACTTAGGGTTAGACAGACTGTGTAGACTTGAACTCCTGAATGCAATGGTATTTGTCACAGCCAGTCCACCTCCTCTGTCAGCATTCTGCTGATCAAGCACCTGTAGACTGCCACATCTGAAAGGAGTGCCGACGTAGGCAGCAGGGTGGGGCAAATGTCCTGACTTCGCATTACTAGCATCTATATTCTGCTCACTACCATGAGGTATATCAATAGAGACACTCTGATATCTTGGATGTCTTTTATCCGCTACTTCATTGCTGGCACTGGGGTTATTCAGGTCTCTTTCTGAGTAACTGATGCGTATTCTAGCTGTATTAGTCAGATGGCTCTTAGAACTTCCACTGCGACTTTCAGTTTCAAACTCTGGACAATTTTCCTGCATTTCACCTTGCACATCTTCATCCTTGTTGCTGCTTTCAATCTCAATTGTGGGCCTTCTTTCCAATGATTTTACATAGCTTCTGTATTCTGAAATATCTGTAGTTTGAGTTTGACTATCTTGCATTTCAGGTACCTTAGGAGGTGTGATATTAGCCCTGGATGGGAGTGTGCTCCGTTGTGATTTCCTGGCCTGTGAGTCCTGTCGGTGCCTGAAAGTGTCCATAGAACTTCCAGAATCTGAGCTTATTCCAGAGTCTACACTGTGCTGTTGTGGTAGACTCCTACACCTTCCTCCATGGCGGGCCATATCCTTGAGCAGAGCTTTAGAACGTCCTCCAGATGAAGGTCTGTTCTTGATTGCATGCACTTCTCCACCTTCGGACCGATCCAAGAATTGCATACATTTGCCTTCATCTGTCAACACTTTGGCCGACCCTTCCATTGGTATCGAGTCACTTCTAACTTGACTGATGTTCCGTTCAATTTCACTAATGACAATCACATTGCTGTGTTTACCTTCAGTAGATTGTAGACTCTGTGATGTTGGACTCACACTGTGTTCGTGAACATCAATATTCTGCTCATCTGACTGCCTCTGAGTGGCCACTGTCCCATCAGTACCACGCTGTTCACTGCCCAGTACGTCCTGACGCATACTTTTATCACAGTGATCCCCATCAACATCTTCACTACCGTTCCCCACATTGTGCAATGCACTAGCATCAGTCCCTTTGGGTAAATCATCATCGCAAGTCTCACCCTGAACATGTATAATTACATTATGGTCATATTGATTAACTGATTGTAAGTTCCCTGATCTAGATTTCCCTATACTACTGCACTTTTCACTCGCACTGATGACAGTAAAGCTGGGATCCTCTAGCACTGGAGTTGTACTATGAGAACCGACACCGACCTGCAAGCCTGACCCCCAGTTCCCAGTGGTGTTGGTATTCTCACCCACAGACTCTCCTAAATGACGGCCGCCGCTGTACTCTATTTCATGACCGTCGCTCTCTGCGTTAGTGCATACACTTTCTCTATGGTGGATTTGCTCAGATTTATGATATGTTTTGTCGATATTTCCATATGACTGGCTACCATTTCCCGTATCCTGATCAGGCCTGGAATTTGACACACAGTCCTTGGAATTGTGTGTGTGTACGTCCTCTGTAGGCTGCACCAGCTCCTGGATACTCACACCATCCAATGTGCCCTGTATGACTACATCATTGATATGTTCTGCAGATAGTGTTTCGCTACTTTCCCCTTTTGCCTGAACAACATTACAGATTGTATTCTCCATGGATGGTGTCTGGTTTTTGTAGTCAATAGTACCTACAGAGATGCCATCCTTAGCAAGCTGGTCTATGTTTCTACTGCACACACTATCCCCTGCTGCATACTGATCCTCGTGACAATTTGCACCCAGTGCACGTTCACTATCGTGCCAATTATTCTTTATTGCTTCCGCATTTTTCTTATCAAATAGGGTATCATCAATTACAGGGGAGTCATGTGGCAGGCTGTTATTACGGCTACTGTCCTTTGGATGTTCTGCAGTGCTACCACTAGTAGTAATAGTTGTATCCTCTACAGGCTTGCCACTATCAATACTAGTCTCATTATCCTCTGTTGGTTTGCCATTATCAATGCTAGTCTCATTATCCTCTGTTGGTTTGCCATTATCAATGCTAGTCTCATTATTCTCTGCTAGTCTATCACTATCATTGTTAGTCTCATTATCCTCTGTTGGTTTGCCGTTGTCAATGTTACTCTCATTATTCTCTGTTAGTCTGTCACTATCATTGCTAGTCTCATTATCCTCTGTTGGTTTGTCACTATCATTGCTAGTCTTATTATCCTCTGTTTGTTTGTCACTATCAACACTAGTCTCATTATCCTTTGTTGGTTTGTCAATATCGTCAATAGATGTTGGGTTCACTGATGGCTTGTCAGTGTTGTTACTAGTCTCATTATGCTCTAAATGTTTATTATCATCATCATCAGTCTCATCATCTACAGGTTTATGATTATCATCACTTGTCTCATTATCCTCTGCTGGTTTGTCACTATCATTGCTAGACTTTGTGTCCTCTGATGGCCTGTCAATATTGTCATTAGTGTCAGCATTCTCTGAAGAATTGTCAATACTGTCACTAGTCTCATTATCCTGTGATGGCTCGTCTATATATTCAATAGTCATTGCTTCCTCTGACAGTTTGTCACTGATGTCACTAACTTTCATATCCTCTAATGAACTGTCAATATTGTTGCTAGTCTTTGTATCATTTGATGGTTTGTCACTGTCATCACTAGACTCATTACCCTCTGCTGTTTTGTCAACCCTGTCACTAGTCTTTGTATCTTTTGATGGTTTGTCAATACTGTCACTAGTCTCATTACCCTCTGCTGTTTTGTCAACCCTGTCACTACTCTTTGTATCATTTGATGCTTTGTCACGGTCGTCACTAGTCTCATTACCATCAGCTGTTTTGTCAACCCTGTCACTAGACTTAACAGCTTCTGAAGATTTGTCACTATCATTGCTAGTCTTTGTGTCATCTGATGGTTTGTCAATATTGTCATTGGTGTCATTATCCTCTGATGGTTTGAGGCTATCATCGTTAATCTCACTATCCTTTGATGGTTTGTCACTATCATCGCTAGATTTTGTATTCTCCGATGTTTTGTCAATATTGTCACTAAACTTGGTGTTCTCTGATGGTTTGTCAATATCGTCACTAGTATCATTATCCTCTAATGTTTCGTCAATATTGTCACTAGTATTTGTCATCCCTGCTGGTTCGTTGTTACCATTACTGGTTTCACTATTCTCTGCTGGAAGATTACTGCTATCATCAATACTTTTATCCTCTGAATATGTGTCACTACTATTACCAGTCATTCTATCCATAGCAGAATTGTCAATATCAACACTAGAATTTTCATTCTCCTTAGCTTTGTCATTGCAATCCAGTGTATTGCCATCAACGTGATGTGGAGTGTCGTCTTCAATGGCATCACTTGGACTGCCACAGCTCTGATTTGAGGTCTGCAATTCATTTTCCTGTCCTTGCAGTTCATCACTGGATCGATTTCCATTGGGTGTGTAACCGAAACAAAACTGCAAGCTCTGAGCACTGTTGAGTCCAGAGTCTGAAGTAGTTTCAAAGTTCCCAAGAATCCCCGAATGTGAATCACTTTCTAGAAGCTCTGACTCGCTCTTTGCTCTATCCATATGCTGACTGTCACCTGGTCCACAGAGAGTGAACTCTATGGTAGGAGTCCTGCTATCGGGAGACACTGGGGATATGTCCATGCTTTCTACGTTACTGTCGCTGGACGACAGAGATCGCCTCACTGAAGGATACGAAGGAGACAGGAACAGATGTCGCCCAAATGCAGACCTCCTAGCCTGAACACTCGACCTCCTGGACCCAATACTTGCTAGTCCACTCTCTTCACTCTTCACTGTCACAGAGCAGGTGCTTTGCCTTCTACGTTCGGGGGTGAAGTACGTTTCAACCGATGGCGAGGTGTCGTGGATCGTCATCAATCTGCTCATGTACGTGTTTGATCCGGATAAATGGGAAGAATAAGTAAGATTTTCACAAGACTGACTCCCTTTGTAAGCTTTCCAGTTCTGTTGTCTTTGAAGCATGTCAATGCTGTTTTGCCTGTTTACATCTGTCTCAGAGTAAGGAGGTGGAGGACACAAGGGTGTAATGGAATCATAAATGGAACCACTTTTGCACAGTTCATTGTCAGAAAGATGGTCCGACAAATCGGAAATACTAGTATTATACATTTCCTCAAATTGTCCAACTTGTGGTCTGTCTCCGCTCGGGTCGATCTCAATCACAGATTTAACCTCATCTGAAGAATTGTCCGGCAGATAGTTTTCATTGTAGTGATCAGTTTCCTCTGGATTTGACACAGAGTCTGTTGATACAGGACTGTGCTGCTCTTCCATTGCACCGATTGGCTGGATTTCTCACTCTCCTCGGTAATCCAATATCGCACCTTCGTCTCTCTAAATTATCAATGTCATCAAACCCTCTCGTATTCCTCACTCCTTCATCCGTGATATCCCCATGACATTGTGTCCCATGAAAACAAAACCTGACATGACCGCTTTCAGCTTGCGTGTTTCGATTGGCAGCGTGGGACGTCTCTCTCTCTCTCTCTCTTCTCAATCCGGACCCATTTTCTCAGCAGGCATGTATTCCATTCTGGTCATATTGAAATTCCATGTCCTCAGTGTCATACCGACACATGGGTATATTACAGGCCGAGGCAACATGCTGCTACACACGATAATAATACACTGCATCTTCATCATCCATCTCCATATAATTGCACTTCCAATGTTTCCCACTCACAGTATGATAATGCTCAGCTGACATGACAGGACTTCATGCTGACACAATATCCACATCTAACATTGATGTAAATTACCCCCTCGCACTGTCCCCATTCATGACAAATACCCATCTGGGATAATCATAACATCTGTAAGCGACTAACCAAGTCAATAAAGCAATTACACTAAAACGTAGATACATTTATCTGGGGACTTACATTTGGTACTTGGCCCCTTACTTTACCCTGCCTTCCCTTGCAGGACAAATGGAACATCTTGGACAAAGCCAAGGATGGGCCTATCGATTGTAATTGAGGGGTAATTATTTCATGATACATACCACCTGTTACCCATTTGAGAATTGCCTAATGACAGTGTGCCCTAGTTTGAAAGCAAAGGAATTGATCTGGTTTGGAGTATAATGGGTTTGTGTTGGATTAGGAAACACAGCTGGCTGGGCTGTAATAACAGCAATAGGTCAAAGTGATAGTAAACTGATGACAATAGTACTAACAAGAAACTATTAGAAACGATTGAAAGTGAAAATAGTCAGAAAACACACCAAAATCAAATGCTATTGCAAAGAAAAAGAGAAGTCAAATGCAATATCTTTACACATAATCATGATTCATGACGATTTCCCCATAATTCCAATACTAACTTGTATATGTGTGTTTTTTTATTTTGTATTTTTATGAATTTGGTTTTAAAGCAGTTTTCAAGATTCTTTCACTTGTGTCATGGCTTTATAGTTTATGGCATGTAGAAACCTGCAACATCTGTAGCGCTGAATGTTGTAGTAAGTCTGTGAGCACTGGCTGGTACTGACAGACTAATGATGATATCTGCATTGCCATGGTAAAGGCAGTGCGATATATCATGGTCGTGTTGTATAGGCAACTTCAGCGAACATAATGATACTAGCCTTTGGCTCCAATGTCAAATGTTCTACCATTGCACTGACCATTCCACTCGCCTCCCATCCCAATTTGAGAATAACAGAGTTTAAAATAAGGTTTATAAGAATTGCATATGTGTAAATGTATATCAAATGTAGGGTTAGATGACATATTAAATGTCTCTTTTTTCAACATATTTTGATTTCTAAAAATAGTATTCATCATTCCCTCCTCAAACATATACAATTTTACATAATT
>JAUTBQ010133297.1:0-35157 GCA_032361185.1 Lepetodrilus ovalis | reverse complement strand
GGTGTGAGTTTCATAAATACTCCTTAATAAATGGTTCAAAAAAATAATTATTTCTCGCTTTTATCACGAGTTTTTTTTTGAATGATATCCAAAGCCTACTCGGGCAATCCCTCATAAGCTTTGGATATCTTAAAATCATTTACGCCAAAGTAGTTACAACTACCACATTTATAGAAATAACTATTCTTCTACATCTTTGTATCTATATTCAATTCCATCATCCACCAACTTGTTAAGTGCAGTCATATGTGGTTTTTCTTTTTTCTCAAATTCAACAGAAAGTTTTGCTTGTTCTGCATTATCTCTATCATCAAACTCGTCTTCTCCTGCAGGGTGGAATGTATTCATCAAATTGGTAAATTCTATTTTGTTGTCTTCGTGTAAAGCTCTAGCTTTTTTTGATGAAACAATTATTGCTTCGTAAATATTAGCGGCCTTACCAGTTATTGTACTTAGGCTAATTGTTTTTATTCCCATTTTATTCTCCTTTGTTGTATCTCACTTTTTATAATATTATTTACTTCTAGTTTAGCATCTTCAAGGTTATAATTGTAAATATTATAATCAAATTTTTCTTTATAAGTTAACTCCATTTCTGCTCTCTGAATTCGTTTCTCAAAATCAGTTTTAGACTCTGTTTTTCTATTTCGTAAACGTTTTTTAAGTTCATCAATACTTGGAGGAGAAATAAATATTAGTACAGAATCCTTATAATATTTTTTAATATTTAATGCACCTTTAACATCAACTTCCAGAACCATCGAAATTCCATCAGTGATTTTTTTGAAAACAAAACTTTTAAGGGTTCCGTAATAATATCCGAAAAACCTCCCCCATTCCAAGAAATCATCATTATTTATTTTTTCTTTAAATTCTACTTCCGATAAAAAAAAGTAATCTTCACCATCAACTTCAAAATGTCTTTTTTTTCGTGTTGTTACCGAAATTGAAAAAAATAATTCTGGAAATGTATTGAGTACATTTTTAATAATAGTTGTTTTCCCTGTTCCGCTTGGAGCAGAAAATACAATTAGCTTACCTTTTTTCTGTTTCAATTATTACTCAATATTTTGAATTTGTTCTCTTATTTTTTCTAATTCTTCTTTTATAATAATTCCATTATGCGAAATTTCTGTTGAGACAGCTTTACTATTTATTGTGTTTGCTTCTCTATTCATTTCTTGACAAATAAAATTCAGTTTTCTTCCTACGTCAATGGAAGTATTTGCAGTTTCGTTAAAAAGCTTTATATGACTTTTTAATCTAACACATTCTTCAGTTACATCATGCTTTTCCGATAGTATAGCAAGCTCTTGATTCAATCTATCTTGATTAATAACAAATGTTTCTAATAATTTATTTGTCTTTTCTTTGAATTTTTCAAAATATTCTTTTGTTGAGTTTGAAACTAATTGTTCAATTATGCGAATAGTAGAAGATATTTTATCAATTCTAGAATTAATATCTTTTTTTAATTCAATACCTTCTTTATTTCTCATTTCAACTAAATTTGTTATAGCGTTTACTATTGCTTTGGATAACAAATCAAATTCAATTTCGATTTCTTCTTTTTTACTAATTAAAAATTTATCACCTAAAACAAGTAGGTGTTCAATCTTAATTTCTTCTGTAATAGAACTTAGTTCTTTAATTTGTTTTAAAGTTTGTAGTGTGTTACTAAATTCGTTAGTATCAAATTGAACATCATTAGAATTATTTTTAACAAGACTAAGAGTAATATTTAGTGATACTTTCCCACGTTTGATATTTTTTTTTATCAAATCTCTAATAGCAAATTCGTGAACATATAGTTCACGCGGAAGCCTCAAAGAAATATCTAGGAATCTACTATTTAAACTCTTAATCTCAGTTTCTAATGTTATTTTATCATTGGAAAACGAGTCTTTTCCAAATCCAGTCATACTTAGCAAGTTTATTATACCCTCAAAAAGTGGAACATTAAAGTTAGTTAAAATAAGTTGGTTTTCAAAAAAAAGAAAATGATAGCTCTTGATTTGCATCATTGAAGAAATTAGAGTAATAACTTCTAAAAAGCTTCCCCAATACCTATTTGGAATTTCATATTTTTTAAGAAACCACCAGTATCATTGAAGCGAGCAAATAGATTTCGCTTGTCATCTGGATTATAGAGTTTAAAGCCAAAGTCAAATCTAATAGGAACATATTCTGTATAAAACCTAAAACCAAAACCAGCAGTTACTGCAAGTCTATCAAGCCTAAAATGTTTGGCACTATCCCAAACATTTCCATAATCTATAAATAAAGCTCCACCTATCATTTCTGTTAAGTGTGTTCTTGTTTCAACTGAGCCTTCAAAAAGAAAAAAACCTCCAGGGAAAATATCTCTTTTAAGAATATTATCAATTTCTTCTTTTGTAGGTTGATTAGGAAAGTAACCTTCTAAATCTATATTTTTTATAGTTAATTCATTTGCTCCCCAACCTCTAATTGAATTGCTACCACCAGCTGTGAACCTTTGGTTAAGCGGAATATTAAAAGCTGCTCCTCTATATGCTTGAATGTTGCCAATCTTAAATTTTAATCCAAACGAATTTTTTCCTTGCTCAAAAAAAGGAAGGTACATTGTTGAAGTTAAAAGTAATTTGTAATATGCAGGATCGTTAAAACTATATCCACCTATTTTACTAACAAGTAATGGTATCGAGTTCCCATCTTCAACCAATAAAGATAGGGAATAACCTCTAGTGGGGAATAATAATTCATCTGTTTTATTGGCAACAAAAAATGCCCCAAGTACTGTGTTTGTTCTGTTTGTTAAAAGTTGACCACTAAATGTAGAATCTAAACCAAATCTATCTATAATAAACTGTTCATGAAAAACATACCTCGAGTTTTGCCAATTTAAATGGGCGGAGAAAGAGGTTAAGTATGTATAATTAGCTAACTCAAAATTAAGATTTAATTTGGCACCAAATATATTTGCACTCCAATCATTTTTATTCTTTTCGAGAGTAAAGAAGGTTTCCAACTGAGTGTTAATCGGTTTCCCAAATAAAAAAGGTTGTTCCAAAATTATTCTTCCATCAGCAAAACCAAAAATATTATCGCTTTCTATATTGAAATCTGAAATAAATTCAGGAATGTTTTGTGCTGCTGCTGATGTACTAATTGTTAATTTTCTTGCATCACCTAAAAAATTCTTTTTGATAAAACTTAAACCAAGTCCGAATTTTAAAACATTGTTTTCGTTAATTGCTATAATTTCTGGTGAAAGTTCATTTAGTGAGCCAACATTTGTTGCTATTCTTATTGGTAATAAATTGACGCTTGAATCTACTTCAACCCCTGCTACAACAGCGGATGAAAATAAATTAGTTCTATAAAGTCTAACCTGAGCAAGTTTTAAGGCATGATAACTATAGTAATCGCCTGGACTAATATTTGTAATTTCCTTAATCAATTTATCACTAACAAATTTAGCTCCAACTCCAGATTTTTGAACATTTATGTCAGAAATTTTATATCTGTTACCTAACTGAAAGTCAACAGAAATATCAACTACATTAATAACTGTATCCATTTCAACAATAGGCCAAGAATTTTTTGCATGGAAATACCCATGATCTCTTAGAAAACTTAGAATTAAATTATTGTTAGTCTGTAAAAGGGTAGATGTGTATTGATCTGCACTATCTATTGAAATAGTGTTTATTAGTTGTTCATAGAATTCTGGTATTAGATTTTCCAATCCGGTAATATTAAACTGCCGTATATACGAAGCTACTCCTTCGTTTATTTGATATGTTAAATTTGATTTTTTATTTTCCCCATCTATTGTATATCTGTTGGAAATTTTTGCTTTGAAAAAACCATACGATTTATAAAAATTTTCTAAGTCTAAAATATCATCATTAATTTGGAGAGAGTCAAAATAAGATGGTGGACTACCAAAGTTAGAAAAGCTATTAAAAAATTGAGAGAGCCATCCTGATGTTTCTTTTGATTGAATTTCATTTTCTAGTTCTGAAGCTGAAAAATAATTATTTCCTGAGAAGGTAATTGAGTTGAGCTCAATTTTATTTTCTTCCTCTTGTGCATAGGTATTTGAAGCGAAAGAACTTATTATAAATAAGATCAAATAAAAAAATAAAAAAAATGAATTGTCTTTTTTCATAAATGGTTTTAGTTCTTAATTACAACAGTTGTTCCAATTGGCAGTATATTTATTAGCTCATCGATATTTTCATTGCTCATAGCAATTGAGCCATTGGTCCAATTAAAAACAAATGGTAAATTTTTAAAAATAAAATTATACTTCCCTATACCATGTACACTTATGTTTGCCCCAAGTTTAGTGTAACTATAGGAGCATTTATTATGTTCCAAACTGTTTAATATTATTGTGTATTCAATTTTAGAAATTATATTATTTCGTAAACCTCTTACTGCATCTTGAGTATTTGGGTAATTGAGCTTTAATTTTTTATAATACTTCAAATCTTTATCAATGCTACAAATTTTATATTTTCCATTAGGAGTAATAAAATCATTTTTAGATAATTTTTCTGTGCCACGATTGCTTCCAAAGACAATTTTATAACTTTTAATTTTTAACGAATCACTAAATAAATTAAGTGAATAATTTTTTCTATCAATAATTATTGATGGATTACTAATAGCTTGTAATTTGTTTTTTATTAGTGCTTCTTCTAAAGTAACTTCTCTAATGTTTAAAATAACACCATATAGAATAACTCCTGAGAAAAAAAGTAAAACACTTGTAGCAATATATATTATATTACGTACCATTAGAGGCAATCTTTAAGAAAAATAATTAAAAAGTATTTAACTTATAAATATAGTAAAGAGAAAATTGATATTTTAGCGAATGTAAAAGGTTAAAATACTACCCCAAGTTGTAGGGTAGTATTTGTTTAATCTTTATGAATTATTTGCAGCATCTACTACAGCAATTGCGGTCATATTAATTATTTCTTCAACTGAGGCATTTCTATGAAGAACATGAATCGGTTTTTTCATTCCCATAAGAATTGGTCCAATAACGGTATTATTTGTAAGGTTACTCATTAGTTTATATGCAATATTTCCTGAATTAAGATTCGGAAATATTAAAACATTTGCATTACCTTTAATTTCAGAAAAAGGAAATCTTTTTTCAGAAATCTCCGGATTTACTGCCGTATCTAATTGCATTTCACCATCTATAATTAAATTGGGTTCAATAGATTTAACTATTTCTACTGCTTTTCTAATTTTTAGAGAGTGTTCGTTTTTTGAACTTCCAAAATTGCTAAAAGAGATCATTGCAATCTTTGGAATAATATCAAACTCCTTAACAGTACGGGCAGCTCTAATGGCAATATCTGCTAGTGTTTCTGCATTTGGATTAGTGTTAACAGTAGTATCGGCAAAGAAGTAAGTTTTTCTATTGGTTATAATTATGTGCATTCCGGAAACAACTTTAGCACCTTCTTCTACTCCAATAGTTTCTAATGCAGGGCTAATTGTGTTTGGGTAGTTATGTACTAGCCCACTAATTAAAGCATCGGCTTCACCCATTTTTAGCATCATTGGTCCGTAATAATTAGGTTGCTGAATTAATGTTCTTGCCCTACTTAATGTAATGCCTTTTCGTTGACGAAGTTTATAAAATTCATCAGCATAATTATTACATTTATTACATGTATGTAGGTTTATAATTTTAAATAGTTCAGAGTCAAAACCGAATTCTTTAATTTTACTAAGAATTGTTTTTTTATTTCCAACAAGAATAGGTTTTGCAATATTTTCAGAAGCTACTGCATGTGCTGCTCTAATAATTTTTTCTTCTTCACCTTCAGGGTAAACAATTTTTTTAGGATTTTTTTGAGCTTTATTAATTATTAGTCTAATAATTTCTTGAGAATAACCAAGACGCTCTTGTAACTCATCTTCATATTTTTCCCAATCTGTAATTTCAATTTTTGCAACTCCAGATTCAATAGCAGCTTTTGCAACAGCAGGTGCAACCTTCCACAATACACGAGGATCAAAAGGTTTAGGAATTACATATTCAGAACCGTAAGAAAACTCTTTTCCACTGTAGGCTTTCATTACAATCTCAGGCACTTCTTCTTTTGCTAATTCTGCTAAGGCTTTAACAGCTGCCATTTTCATTTCTTCATTTATAGAGGTGGCTCTAACATCTAATGCACCTCTAAAAATAAAAGGAAATCCTAAAACATTATTTACTTGATTTGGAAAATCACTTCGTCCAGTTGCCATAATAATATCTTTTCTAACTTCCTTTACTTCATCATAACCTATTTCAGGATCAGGATTTGCCATTGCAAAAACAATTGCATTCGGCGCCATACTTTTAACCATGTTCTGAGAAATAATTCCGCCTTTTGAAAGACCCATAAATACATCTGCTCCGTTCATTGCATCATTCAATGATGCAAAATTATTTTCTCCGGCAAACTGTTTTTTATATTTATTTAGGTCATTTCTATCTTTGTGGATCAATCCTTTTGAATCGAACATGAAAATATTTTTACGTTTAACTCCTGCACTTATATATAGGTTACAACAAGCAATAGAAGCAGCTCCAGCACCAGAAACTACAAGTCTAACTTTTCCCAAATCTTTTTTTGCAATTTCCGCGGCATTTATTAATGCAGCACAAGAAATTATTGCAGTTCCATGCTGGTCATCATGAAAAACCGGAATGTTCATAGTTCTTTTAAGTTCTTCTTCAATCTCAAAGCACTCGGGTGCTTTAATGTCCTCAAGATTAATTCCACCAAAAGTTGGTTCAAGCATTTGACATGTTTTGATTATTTCCTTTGCATCTTTACTTTTTAATTCCAAATCAAAAACATCTATATCTGCAAATCTTTTAAATAGAACTCCTTTCCCTTCCATAACCGGTTTACCGGCATGCGGTCCAATATCACCTAAACCAAGCACAGCGGTACCATTGGATATAACTGCGACCAAATTTCCCTTGGCAGTATAATTAAAAACATCATCGTCATTTTTATGAATTTCACGGCACGGTTCTGCAACGCCGGGTGTGTAAGCAAGTGATAAATCTCTTGAAGTGTAGCATGGCTTAGTTGCAACAACTTCAATCTTTCCTTTTCTACCTTTACTGTGGTAGGCTAGGGCTTCTTCTTTCCCTATCTCCATAATGTACCTCTTAATATTACTTTATTATATAAAACAAGTTGCATAGTAAAATTAGATAATATTCTCTTAATATTGAAAATAAATCTGAATTATTTATATAACTTGAAAGAGGTAAAAAATATTTCTTCAAATATATTTGAAGAAGAAAAAGTTAGAAAAGTGTTAAGTAATATTCGAATGGTTAGCAATTTAATTTTTCACAAAAGCCAAAATAGTTTTTGGGAACATATCTGTGGCAATTAGAAATCCGTCATTATCAAGTCTGGCAATACCTTCCCAGTTTCTGCTATCATTTTTTAGTAGTTTTAAATAAATGGGGGACTTATTGATTTTAATAATTTTATCATTTTCAATTCTAAATTGAACAAGTCGTTCTACTACTTTTGATTGTAAATGCGATTTCCCAATTCCAAACCTTTTCAAAATATTATCTCTTGCCGGATTGAGTTTTTCAATTTCTCTTGGGAACAAATAGTTGATTGCCCAAAAAGTATTGTTAGAATCTACCGATGTTACATCTGTAATTCTGTATTCTATATTTGGAAATTTTATTTTCTTTAGGAAGTTCATATTAATATCAAACACAGTAACATTTGAGTTAGGATTTATATTCTTACCATTAGCTTCATAGATTGGAATAAGTTTTTTATTATGGAATAAAATAGATTCGCAACTAAAGTTATTGATGTTTACGTCTGATGAAATTTTAGTTAGAGATTCTCTATCCAAAGTTATTGTCTTTAATGAATCATCAATTTGTCCGGCTATCATTAAGCTTTCGGTAGATAGCAAACTTGCATGTTCAATAGTAAAATATGCAATATCATTATTTGTTGTTATAGATTCAAAACCAGAACCGACTGAAAATAAATCGGAGAAATTGTTTGTATTTATTGAGTAGTGGTTTGTTAGAATGGGAGTTTTATCTTTTCTATATAAGAATTTTTTAATTCCTTCTTTCGAGATGTAGAAAATTTTTCCACCATCACTATTTGAGAATCTATCCGGGAATTGAGGAAGAAGAATTAATTTATTATTATACCAACAAAGTCCGGAAATCTCAGACTTTCTATTTGCAACTTCTCCAGTTAAAGGAATTTGAATTATCTCAACTTCATTCAAAACTTTTACTTTTTTTTCTTTACCATTTTGATAGTTTATTCCTTTTTTTGTACAGCTATAAATTAAAAATATAGAAATCACTAATAGTTTTATAACTGATTGGTTAATCATATTAAGGTTTGATTTTAATTTGTAAACTTTAGAATATTTGTAATTATAACAGATATCCCGGTATTCTCAAAGTACGAGAAACCGAATGACCTAGTTCTTCATTTTAAAAACCTGGAATACTCATTTTTTTATAACCTGAAGGTGGAGCAAAATCGCTATCACTTAAAGAAGTTTTATCAACACTCTTTACTTCAAATTTTGATATTTCTCCGTCTTCATCTGATGTTGTAACAAGTAGTGGATAGTAACCTTTGTTATTTAATGATTTTCCCCAACTTGGTGTATAACTTTGTCCCATTGGACTTCTAAATATTTGGAAACTACCAATTTCATCAGTTACCCAAGCTTCACTTTTTGTTCCGTCTTCTTCAAAAATCCACTGCTCACAATCATAACCCAAAATAGTTCTTGTTTTACCAGTTTTGTATTTTGCAAAATCTGTTTTATCAGTACCACTATTTGCTTCTTCATTTTTTCCACCAAAAATACCAGTAAGTTTCTTAAGTGTATTGTTGTCAAACTCCATATACATTTTTTGTTCATCCATCAAAACTATGGACTTGCTGCCCGTCATAATCATACCACCTAAACCCGAATTGTCACCTTTCATTATCATTTTCATTTTTTCACCTTTGATATAATAATCCATTACAAAAGGATCTCCATCAGATGAAATTTCAATAACAACCTTACCTTCAAATTGGGATTGGGCTTGTAGAGAGTTTGAATAACATTGAACTGATAATATCAATACTAATATCAAATTTATATTTATTTTTTTTTTCATTTTGTTTCCTCTATTCTTATTAAATAATGTTATTTAATTTACAATTAAATTTTTAGTTTGGGAAATAATTATAAAATTAAATATGGTTTCCGTTCCCAAAAGTATTACTTACTTATGTAAGTGGAAAGTAAAAAATAGTTTATGCTATTGAATTTTAAGAAAGTTGCATTCCCTCATGAACATGGTTCGTGGGGGTTTTTAATTGAACCATTGCTTTTATCTTTGTTAGTAGCTTATACCAGCAACGGATTGTTATTAGCACTTGGTACGTTTGTATTTTTTTTAGCACATCAACCAGCAAGAATTCTACTTAGTAAAAGAAGTCAAAAAAAAATTAAATTATCAGCATTTTTATTTTTTATGCTCTATTCTGCAATAGCTATTTTATTGTTACTTAGGATTTTGTTGAATACTAATTTAGAGATGCTTATTCCATTTTCTTTCTCAATTTCTCTAATGCTTGGATTTCTATTCTTAGAGTATAAAAATTATGGACGAAATTTATTGGTTGAATTTATTGCTCCGGTTTCAATTACTTTTATTGCATTAAATATTGCGTTATTTGATGGCTGGACTTTTGAAAAAATAATTGCCTTTGGATTTGTTTTACTTTCGCGAGCAATTCCAACATTACTTTATGTACATACAAAAGTTAAAACTATTAAAGGACAAAGTGCAAATAGTTTATTGTTAAGAATATCAGAAGTTTTGTTCTTAAGTTTAATTGTATTTTTCACAATCCAAAATTTAGTTCCGTATTTATCAATCTTAGCAATATCACTTTTAATTGGTAGGTCTATTATTGGTTTGTTATCAAAGAACAAAAATGAAAAAATTAGAAAAATGGGAATGAAAGAATTTGGATTTGGAATTCTTTTTGTGATAATAAATGCAATTGGTTATTTGATTGGTTTATGAAATTTGTTTGTCATTCTCAGTTTGCCAGGGAATCCAGAAATACTGCACAATAGATCCCCGATAGAAACATTTATTGATATCCGGTTAAGGCAAAAAAAAGAAATGCATGCATGTCTATAACAAGAGGTTAGCTTAAGTAAAAGACTATCACATAGTAGAAAAAATCCTTATCTAAAACCAATAAGAAAAATTGCAATAAAGCGAGAAGAAGGGAAAGAGCCGATAATATTGCTAACAAATAATATGGAAAGAACAGCAGAAGAGATGGCAAATAGAATTATTCTTCAAATGTATAAAACAGAACTTAAAAATAAAGAAGTTTTTAGGAAGGTATGAAAATGCTCATAAGATACAAGTTATAACAGCATTGATATCTTATTCTACTACTTAAATATTTTCAGAATAGTCTTCTATTTAAGAAATCAATTCAAACTTGTGTTAAACTAATTCACTCAAATTTTATGATGAGAAAAGAGCTAATTGAATTGTTTAGTAAGCCTACAGATAAAAGTATCTGGAAAATTGAAATACAATTGGGATTCGAATATGCTTAACCTGACATCAATAAATGTTTAAATCGGAAATGATATCTATGAGAGAAAAATTATTGTTGTTTTTATTGCTCCCAGTATTTTTTCAAATTGTTTTTTTGCAGAAACTCTATTAAACTGTTTTATGTTTTTATGCGGATACTTATTAAATAATTAATTGAAAAATATGAAAAGAAGAATAAAAAAGAGCAGTCCTTAAAAAAGAAACTGCTCTATGGAAGATAAAAAAGTTTCTAATAAGTTTTTTTATAAAGCTGCTTGGAAAAGTACTGTTAAAAGATTTCCCCACTTATTATCTTTGTTTATGTCCTTATTACGTAGTTCGTAATTCAACATTATTCTGTTAAGACCACCAAAATTATAAGCTGCCATAATTGTAGTTCTATTTAATAGGTTTTTTTCAATGGTAGTATTAGCATCAAAACTATCGTATCTTACACCAGCTTCAATATGTTTGGTTATTTTATATGTTGCATAAGCAAAAAAACCGGTTTTTGTAATTGCTTTTGCTAATTTATTAGTAGCAGAGATATATTCAACTTTGGCAGAATATTTTTTATTATCAATCTTTGCAGTTATTGCAAAAGCACTTTCGTCAATTTCAGTTGTATCAACAACTAACCCAGATTTACCACTAAAGAATGAGCCGGAAATCATAGCATTGAAAGGTAGTTTAAATCCTACAAAACCAACAATATCTTTTGTATCATTATTTTCAATAACATTTGCTCCGTTTCCATTCATTACCATAGCTTTGTAAACAAGGGCAAAATCTTTATTTATTTTTGCTTTTCCTGAAAACTGAATACCTATATCACGAAAGATTCGTCCTTCCACTCCAAGAGTTTTAACTATTTTTAAAGTTACAAAAGATGGATTAATAAATTTCCACTTTACTAATGCTCCATATGCTTCAGTACCAAATGGATATTTAAATTGTCCCATTCTAAATTGTGCATACTTACTAGCATCGTAAGAAATCCACGCTTGCATAAGAACTGGTTTAGCATTGCCTTTATCGAATAAATCTCCCATTGCATGGTATCCAAAACCATTGTCTAACTTTCCTGAAAAGACTAAACGTGCTACCCTCATTTGAAAACTCGATGCTGGGACTAAATTTTCTGTGGCATCCTGGTGAAAATCACCCATAACCCAAACTTTAACTTTAGGTGCTTTGCTCTGTGAATAAATTTGTGCTGTAAAAATTAATAGTAATAAAATAAACTTCTTCATGTTTTACCTCGAGTTAATATGTAATAATTGGTATTAGTTAATGTTTCTTTATATTCATATTGTATGCCAATTTCGATTATATAATAATGTCTGTTTATAAAGAAAACCTACAATTTTTAAGCGATAATTTCTTAAACTTTAGAATTTAGATAAATATATTTCTTAAAATCGATAAGTATTAAAGGGAAATTTTGTAAACTTAGATATTCATTTTTCTAAGATTTATTTTTCAATTTGAGCTATTATTTTGGATAAAAAAAAACTTCAACTAAATACTTTTTTACTTTTAGGAATACCTGGATTGCTAATAATTGGCTATACAATTTTTCTAAATATTATCTCCCCTGAATTTACTTATGTAGTAAAACCAGATGATGCAGATGTAGTTAAGTATGTACTTGTAAGAATTTTTATTGGAATTGTTTATGCAATATCAGTCATTATTTTTCTTAGGAAAAGAACAACGAGTACGAAAATATTAACTCTAATTTTTGCAGTCGGTTTTGTAGCTCGTCTTATCTTGGTTCCTACTGTTCCAATTTTAGAAGATGATTTTTATAGGTATTTATGGGATGGAGCTGTTACTGCAAAAGGTTATAATCCTTTTGAGTATAGTCCAAAAGAGTTTATTGATTCTACAAGTTCTACTGAAGTTGGTCCAGAAAAGCTTTACACTCTTGCAAATGAATCGGGTGAAATAGTTAAATTAATAAATCATCCTCATATTAGAACAATATATCCTCCGGTTGCTCAGTTTGGTTTTGCTATTTCATATTTAATAAAACCCTGGAGCGTACCAGTTTGGAAAGCTCTTATTCTAATTGTTGATGTATTTGTTTTTATTCTTTTACTAGTGCTGTTAAAAAAACTGAACTATATAAAAAGTTTAGTAATTATTTATTGGTGGAATCCTATTTTACTTCATGAGTTTTATTCGGCCGGACATATGGATATACTGATGTATCCATTATTGTTACTTGCTGTTCTTATGTTTATGAAGCAGAATTATATTTTATCAGCTTCCTTTCTATCCTTATCGGCTGGAGTAAAAGTATGGCCAGTTGCATTAATACCTATTGTTCTCATAAAAGCATTCAGCAATAAAAAGATATTTTTTATCGCCCTAATAAGTTCGGCAATAATTATTTTATTACAATTATTTCCAATTATTTTAACAAAGTTAGATAATAGTTTAGGGTTTGTTACTTACACTAAAAATTGGACAAATAACGAAGCTGTGTTTCAACTAATTAATTTAGGTATAAAAGAAATAATTGAGTTGTTCGAAATTAATTATCATTGTAGTCTTTGTGTTGCACGGTGGATTGTTATGAGTTTATTTGGAGTGCTAGTTTTATTTTTATCATTTACTTCAACTCAAGACAATAAAAAGTTTATTCTAAAATCTTTTTTAGTTGTTTCAATACTATATCTTATTAGTCCAACTCAATTCCCTTGGTACTATACTTGGGTACTTCCTTTTTTAGTATTAAATCCTAGATTATCTTTTATTATTTATGCAGCATTCTTGCCACTTTATCAACTAAAATATAACTACCCATTTTTGATTTGGTTTGAGCATCTACCAATAGTAATTCTATTTCTTGTAGAGCTATCAAACAAAAAAATAGCTAACTATTTTAAGTTAGAAAAAGTTAGCTAAATAAAAATCTTACCAAAGATAATTCGAAAAAAATATAAAATAGATTATTTTTTTAATTTTTGTCTATTTGTATCCGTCCAATTATCTATGGAGACAATAATTTTTGACATAACATCAAACAATAAATCTTGTTCATTATTTTTAATACCAGATAGAATTTCATCATGAATAGAAGTATGTTTTACTGTTAACTGATTAATAAACTTTTTACTATCAGAAGTAATATCAACAAAATAATTTCTTTTATCTTCTGAGTTAACTCTACGAGAAATATGTCCCTTTTTTTCTAAGCTAGTAAGAATATGAGTAACTCTACCAGCAGTAATTTCTAATTCTTTAATAATATCGCCAATGGAAATAGTAGAGCTACCGGCAAACATTCTTAAACATTTTAATTCCATGGGAGTTAAACCAAACAAAGACGCAAAACTGTGCTCTTTTCTATTGCATGCCTTTGCTAGCTTACAGGTTAACTCAGCTAAACTCATAGCTTTTTCTTTTGATTCTTTTGTCACAATTTTCACCTATTTTATTTGTATGCTAAATTTTCATACCCCAAAAGTAATTTAATCTTAAACAATTTGCAATACTAAATTTAATAATAATATTAAGTGACTATTCTAATAATTTTGTATTTGCAAATAGATAAATTTTACTATTATTTTACTACTGTTATTTATAATTATGAGGACTATAAATTGAAAATACTTGTAACTGGAGGCGCGGGCTATATTGGTTCTCACTTTGTTAAAATTTTAGTAAATAATAGCATAGAAGTTGTGGTATTAGACAATTTATCACGAGGTCATAAAGAAGCTGTTCCACCTTCTGTTCCTTTAGAAACAGTTGATCTTTTAGATGTAAATTCTTTGGAACAAGTATTTCAAAAATATAAATTTGATGCAATTGTTCACTTTGCGGCTTTTGCTTATGTGGGAGAATCTGTTGAAGACCCGAAATTGTATTATCAAAATAATGTAGTAGGAAGTTTTAATTTAATTAGTGTAGCTATGGAAGCAAACATAAATAAGTTTGTTTTTTCTTCCACTTGCTCGTTATATGGAAATCCTGAAGTAATTCCCATATCTGAAAAATTGAGTCCAAACCCAATTAATCCTTATGCCCAAACAAAACTTATGATTGAAAACATACTTAGAGATTTTGATAAATCGTATGGTATGAGAACTGTATTTCTTAGATATTTTAATGCAGCAGGTTCAGATTTTGATGGAGAGATAGGTGAAAGCCACGAACCGGAGCCACATTTAATTCCAATTGTATTAAATACTGCCATAGGTAAGAGAGAGAAAGTACTTATATTTGGAGATGATTATGATACAAAAGATGGCACTTGTGTTAGAGATTATATTCATGTAAATGATTTGGGCGATGCTCATTTTAAAGCTTTACAATACCTAAACAATGGTGGTAAAACGGATGTTATAAATCTTGGTACTGGAGATGGTAATTCTGTAAAAGAACTTATTGAAACTGCAGAAAAAATTACTGGGAAAAATATTAAGACAGAAATTACTGATAGACGTGAAGGTGATCCTGCAATATTAGTTGCAGATAATAAAAAAGCAAAAGAAGTTTTAGGCTGGGTTCCTAAACATAATTTAGATGATATTATCTCATCAGCTTTCAAATGGCATAAAGCGCCAAGGTACTAAGTAAATTATGTTATTAAAAATTGAAACTGGAATTCCAGATTTATTTGTTATTGAACCAAAAATAATTCACGATGATAGAGGTTATTTCTTTGAGTCATTCTCTAAAGAAAGATATTCTGATTTAGGAATAGAAGAAGATTTTGTACAAGATAATATATCAAAATCTAACTATGGAACAATTAGAGGTTTGCATTACCAAGTTGGTGATTTTACTCAAGGTAAATTATGTCAGGTTATTTTTGGTAAGGTCTTAGATGTTGCAGTAGATATTCGTTTTGGTTCTCCAACATTTGGAGAGAGTTTTTCAGTTGAACTTTCTGCAGAAAAACATAATCAACTTTGGTTGCCACAAGGTTTTGCACATGGTTTCTCAGTTTTATCCGAGGAAGCTATTTTCCAATATAAGTGTACAAATGTTTATAATAAAGAAAGTGAAAGGTGTATTCTATTCAATGATGATACTTTAGCTATAAACTGGAGAATTAAAAATCCGATTGTTTCAGATAAAGATAAATTTGGTAGTAAATTTTACTTAATAGAAAAAGACTTTAAATACAAAAGCAAATTGTAAGGAAAAAAATCAATGAAAATATCTGTTGTTGGAACCGGTTATGTGGGATTAGTCTCCGGTACTTGTTTTGCTGAAATGGGAAATGAAGTTACTTGCGTAGATAACAACCCTGAAAAATTAAAAAAGCTGAGAAATGGTGAAGTTCCTATTTTTGAACCGGGGTTGAATTTATTATTTCATAGAAATATTGCAAAAAGAAGACTACATTTTACTGATGACTTAAAAACCGCAGTTTTAAATTCCGAAATAATATTTTTGTGCTTACCAACACCACAAGGTGATGATGGTTCTGCTGACTTAAAATATGTACACGGCATTGCCGAAGATATTGGGAAAATATTAAGTGAAAACCCTGGACATGATTTTAAAATACTTGCAAATAAAAGTACAGTACCTGTTGGTACCTCTAGAGATGTAACAAAAATTATTCAAAAATATAATATTAAAAATTTTGAAATTGTATCTAATCCGGAATTTTTACGTGAAGGTTTTGCTGTTGATGATTTTATGAAACCAGATAGAATTGTTATTGGAGCAAGCACAAAACAAGTTATGGAAAAAATGAAAGTGTTGTATTATCCATTTACTTTAAAAGGTAGTACAATTATTGAAATGAATCCTGAAAGTTCTGAAGTTACTAAATATGCTGCCAACTCCTACTTAGCAATGCGTATTACATTTATGAATGAGTTAGCAAACTTTTGCGAACGCGTTGGAGCTAATGTAGATTTAGTTAGAAAAGGTATGGGATCCGATGATAGAATTGGGCATAGATTCTTATTCTCTGGTATAGGATATGGCGGTTCTTGTTTTCCTAAAGATGTAAATGCTTTAATTAAAACTGCCAAAGAGCATGGTTCGGAAATGCAAATATTAAATACAGTTGATAAAGTAAACAAAGAACAGAAAATGGTTCTTGTTAAAAAAATTCTTAAACATTTTAACAATGATATTTCTGGCAAAAAGTTTGCAATTTGGGGTTTAGCTTTCAAACCAAACACAGATGATATGAGGGAAGCTCCATCGGTAGTAATTATTAACGAGTTATTAAAACTTGGTGCAACGGTTTCAGCTTATGATCCTGAAGCAATGGAAAATGCTAAGTTTTATTTGCAAGATAGAATTGAGTATTCTGAAGATCAGTACCAAGCTACAAAAGATGCAGATGCTTTACTAATTGTTACTGAATGGAATGAATTTAGGAACCCGAATTTTGAAGAAGTTAAAAAATTATTAAAAAAACCTGTTGTTTTTGATGGTAGAAATATTTTTAACAGAAGAAGAACAAGAGAAAGTGGATTTACACATTACAGCATAGGTAAAACTCCAATCATTTCGTCTTAAAATTATTTTTATCAATTACCAAATTATTCAGTTCTCATCACTTGATGAGAACTGAATTCCAAATATTACTTAGCTAAAATCTTTTCATAATACTTAATGTATTGTGGTACAATTAAATTCTTTTCAAAAAGATTTACTGCTCTATCTCTAGAATATTTTGAAAACGAATCATACTTTTTCTTATTCATAAGCAATTCAATAGTATATTTTGCCATTCTATCAACATCACCAAATTCTGCAATATAACCGGTTTTGTTGTGTAAAATTAATTCGGGTAAACCTCCAACACTAGAACTTATTACCGGTAAACCACAAGCCATACCTTCAAGTGCTGCTAATCCAAAACTCTCGGATTGAGAAGGCATTAAAAAAATATCTCCAACACTTAATAAGTCTTCCAAGCCATCTTGCTTACCTAAAAACACAACATCTTTTTCTAGTTTTAGTTCTCTTGCTAATTTCTCACATTTCGATCTATCCGGTCCATCGCCAATGAGTACAAGCTTTGCGGGCATTTTTTTTTTCACTTTTCCCAATATTCTAATAGTATCAGAAACACGTTTAACTGGGCGAAAATTTGAAGTATGAATTAATATTTTTTCATTTTTTAGAGCAACATGTTTTCTGAATTTTTCATTACAAACTGGTCGGTAAACTTCTGTATCAATAAAGTTATGAATAACTTCTATATCAGTATCAATATGATAGTTTGTTATAGTTTTTTCTTTTAGAAATCTAGATACTGCTGTTACTCCGTCACTTTCTTCAATGCTAAGTTTTACAAGTGGAAGAAAGGAAGGTTCTAAACCAACCAAAGTAATATCTGTTCCATGTAAAGTTGTAACAATTTTTATATCCGAATTATTTCTCTTTAAAATTTGCTTTGCTAAGTATGCACTGGTTGCATGAGGAATTGCATAATGAACATGAATTAAATCTAATTTCTCGTATTCAATAACTTCCAACATCTTACTTGCTAAAGAAAGTCCATATAGTTGATGTTCAAAAAGTGGGTAACTACTCATCTCAACTTCGTGATAAAAAATATTTTCTACAAAATGTACTAAACGATGAGGCAAGGCATAACTAATAAAATGGACTTCATGTCCCAGTTTAGCAAGCTCTTTTCCTAGTTCAGTTGCTACTACTCCACTTCCGCCATAAGTAGGGTAACAAGTAATTCCTATTTTCATATTTATATCTATTGTTTTTTTTAGTAATTTTGGTCTCAAACTTAAGCAATTATAAATAATTTTTATTTAATTATTATTATGAAGATCATAATTATAGGACAAGCTGTTGTTGATATTATTGAGGAAGATAACCGCATGTTAACTAAACCTGGTGGAATTTACTATTCAACTATAGGGGCATTACAGATTGGGGAATTTATTGATGAAATTTATTTAATTACAAACTATTCAAAAAATTATAAAGAATTATTCAGCTCAGCGTTCAACAATGTTAATTTGACACTTTCTAAATCGGTAAGGAATATTCCAACCGTAAACCTAAAAATTTATAAGGATAAGGAAAGAGATGAGAAATATAGCCTCATAACACAAAAAATAAAACTTCCATTAGAAAAAAGTCTAAATAAGTTTGATGGAATTTTGGTTAATATGATTTCAGGTTTTGAGATAACAATTGGGCATTTTGAAATCATAAGAAAATACTTCTTTGGCCCAATATACCTTGATATTCATAGCCTTTCGAGAGGTATTGATAAAAATAATAATAGAAAATTTCGTCAAATACCAAGTGTAAAAAGATGGCTTGATTGTGCAGATATTGTTCAGTGTAACGAAAGTGAACTCTTAACAATTTGTGAAAGTAATGTAGAACAAGAAATAGTAAATTTTGTTTTTAGAAGAAGACCTAGACTTTTAATAGTTACCAGAGCTAACCGAGGGGCAACTTTATATACGGATTTTGATGATAGGGATAGAGAACGATTTGATGTAGTACCCATAAAAATTACAGCTAAAAATAGTGTAGGATGTGGTGATGTTTTTGGAGCAACCTTTTTGTCAAATTATGCAGATTTTGATAGGAGAAATATTCTAACAGCTTTAAGAAATGCAAATATTGTAGCCGGATTATTTACTCAATATATTACAGTAGAAGATTTTGAAAAATTAGGGGAGGATTTTACCAAATATAATGCTTAAAAAAAGAATACTTATTGTTGGATCAAACGGAATGTTAGGACAAAGATTAGTTGAACATTACTCAAGTAGAGTTGATGTAGAATTAATGTTAACCTCAGCTGAAGAAGAATCATACTTAAAAAAAATCACATATAAAAAATTAGACATAACAAATAAAAAAGATGTTAAAAAAATAATTCTCGGATTTTATCCAGATGTTATAATTAATGTTGCAGCCTATACCAACGTTGATAAATGTGAATCGGAAAAAGAATTAGCAATGGATATAAATGCTAATGGAGTTGAATACTTAGCAAAATATTCTGTTCCTTCCCACTCACATTTAATTCATATATCAACAGATTATGTTTTTGATGGATGTTGTGGGCCATACTCTGAGACAGATTTGCCAAATCCAATTGGTTATTATGGTAGAACAAAGTTAGCTGGTGAAAATATTATAAGAAAATTTGATATTCCTTACACAATTTTAAGAACTAATGTTCTTTTCGGTAATGCAAAGTTTGGTCGTCCCGATTTTGTAAAATGGGTTGTACAATCTTTAAGTGATAATAAAAAAATAAAAATTGTTACTGACCAAATAAATAACCCAACTTTTTTAGATGATTTGGTTAATGGAATTAGCAGGGTCTCTGATCTGAAAAAAACTGGATTATTCAATATTGGTGGGGCTGAACAACTTTCTAGATTTGATTTTACAAGAGCAATAGCAAATTATTTTAATTTAGATTTTAGTCTTGTAGAGCCAATAAAAACAGAAGACCTTAATCAACCAGCTTCTAGACCATTAAAGAGTGGATTGATTAATTTGAAAGCTGAAACTGAAATTGGATATAGACCACAACCAATAATTAAGTGTCTAGAACTTATGAAAAAGGGATGGAATTAAAATATGTTAACAAAATATGATGGCTTTATTTTTGACTTGGATGGAACAATTTATGTCGGTGATAAATTAATTCCTCAAGCTGCTGAAGTAATAAACCACCTAAAAAAATCTAAGAAGAAAGTAATATTCATAACAAATAAAACGACTGGAACTGTTAAACAGTATTGTGATTTCTTAACAAAAAATGGACTGAATGTTACAGAAGATGAAATTATCAATTCAACTTTAGTAACCAAAAAATATCTAGGGGAAAAACATCCGGGTGCTAAGTTTTATGCTATTGGTGAAGAGGTATTTATTAGTGAAATTGAAAATGCTGGTTTACAATTCTCCAAAACACCTGACGAAATTAGAATAGTAATAATTACTTTAGATAGAACTTTAGATTTTTCTAAATTAGAAATTGCGGCAAAAGCGTTAGATAATGGAGCAAGATTTTATGCTGCAAACATCGATGATACTTGTCCGGTGGAAGGTGGTGAAATTTGGGATGCTGGGTCAACAATATCAGCACTTGAAAAAAGAACACATTTTAAATTGGAGAAACATTTTGGTAAACCATCAAAATTTATGATGACCGAAATTTTGAATAAGTTAAATATTCCAAGTGAAAAATGTCTTTTAATTGGAGATAGAGTTGAGACTGATATTGCTATGGGAAATTCGTTTGGAATTGATACAGCTTTAGTTTCTACAGGAGTTTTTAATCATTTTGATGGGAACGAAAAATATATTCCTACATATAAAATAAATTCGATTTATAATATTATTAAATAGAGGTAATAGATGAGAATCTGTAAACAAAGTATATTCTTATTGGTAATAATTATTTCGATAATCTATCCTCAAAAAAAGAATTTTACAATTGATGAAATTTTTGCAAATAGAGATTTTTTTGAAAAATCATTAAGTGGGGTGCAATGGCTAAACACTGAAGAAAAATTCTCTTTTACAAAATTTGATGAAGAAACTTTTGTGCAAAGTTTATATAAACATAATGTAAAAACCGGTAAGGAAACTGTTCTGTTAAAAGCATCGGACTTAATTTTGGATAGTTTGGACAAACCAATTAGAATAAGCTATTACAAATGGTCTCCGAACGATAAATACATTCTATTTACCTCTACACTTCATTATAGATATTCCAAACCTGGTGGAGATATAATTATTTATAACGTTGAAAAAGAGAGTATAATTAAAATAGCTGAAAGCAGTAGCCAGCAATGGGTTCCACAATTTTCACCAGATGAAAAGAAAATTGCATTTGTTAGAAATGACAACTTATTCTTCTATGATTTACAAACTAAAACAGAACATCAATTAACATTTGATGGAAACGGAACAATATTAAATGGACATTTCGATTGGGTTTATCAAGAGGAACTAAGTGCAGTACAAGGGTGGAAGTGGTCGCCTGATTCTAAGAGTATAGCTTTTTGGCAGTTAAATCAAGCAGATGTTCCGGAGATTCAAATTGCTAAATGGGATTCTTTATATTTTAACTTTATGAAGTTCAAGTATCCAAAAGTAGGAGCTAAAAACTCCAAAGTAAAAATAGGTGTTATCGATGTAGAAACTACTATTACAAATTGGATGGATCTTGGTGATGAAAAAGATATTTATATCCCCAAAATTGAATTTACAAATAATCCAAAATTACTTTCTGTACAAAGATTGAACCGATTGCAGAATCATTTAGAACTTTTGTTTTTTGATGTTAACACGGGACAATCAAAATTAGTTATTGACGAAACAAGTGATGCTTGGATTGATATCAAAAATGAACCGTATTTTTTAAAGAAGAGTAATCAATTTATTTGGGCATCAGAAAGAGATGGATATCTGCATTTCTATTTGTATGACTATGAAGGAAATTTAATTAACCAAATAACTAAAGGAAATTGGGAAACTATTAGTTTAATAGGGCTTGATGAAGAAGAACAAAATCTTTTTTATACTTCGAATGAAGAAGGAACAATTTATACTGATTTTTATAAAATAAATTTGGATGGAACAAACAAAGTTAAACTATCCAAATTGAAAGGTACAAACTCTATAAGTTTTGGGAAGTATAATTATATCAGTACTAACACAAGTTCTTCATCGGCAACAGCTATTTCTCTTTTTAATTACGAGGGAGAAAAAAGCAGAGACTTAATAGTTAACTCTAATGAAGTATTTAATGAATACAATATGGTTTCTAAAGAGTTCTTAAAATTTAAAACTTCTGATGGAATTATGCTTAATGCATATATAATTAAACCACCGAATTTTGATGAAACAAAAAAATATCCCGTACTTGTTTATAATTATAGCGGACCTAACTCACAAATTGTAAAAGATTCCGGTACAAGATTATGGGATATTTTTTTAGCACAAAAAGGCTATATCTTATTTGGATTAGATAACAGAGGAACCGGAGGAAGAGGAACAAAGTTTAGACATATTGTTTACAAAAATTTAGGACATTGGGAAGTTAATGATATGGTTGAGGGTACTAAATATTTATCATCACTAAACTATGTTGATACATGTAGAATTGGAATATGGGGCTGGAGCTATGGAGGGTATATGTCTGCTCTTGCACTATCCAAAGCACCGGAAATTTTTAAACTTTCTGTTTCTGTTGCTCCCGTTACTGATTGGAGGTTTTATGATAATATTTATACTGAAAGATATATGTCATTACCAAAATATAATCCGGAAGGATATAAAAATGCTTCTGTACTTGAACATGCAAAAAGTATAAAAGGAAAGTTATTACTTATGCATGGAACCGGAGATGATAATGTTCATTTCCAAAATTCCGTAAAGTTAGTACAAAAACTTATTGAAAATGATATCCAATTTGAAACAATGTTTTACCCCGAAAGTAACCATAGTATGAGTGGTAAAAACTCTAGAATACATTTATACAAAAAAATGACAAAATTTATTCTTGACAATTTATAAATTTAGTACTTACTTAGTTTTTATAAACAAATATTAAAAACAAACAATGGGGATATAATGAAGAAATACATAAAAATATTTTTAACTTTTGCACTACTTTTAATTATAAGTACTGCATGTAAAGATTCAGCTACAGAACCTGAACAAGCCGCAGCAGAATCATTTACTATGAAAGAGATTAAAGTGCCTGAAGCACTAAATAATTCTAGTGATCCACAAGCAATAAGTGTGAGAACACAAATTCTTGTTCTAAACTCCCTACCTACTTTATATGGAGGGTGGTTTACAGTTGCTTCAGGTCCTGAACAATTAGCAAAAGTAAATGATGATAGAACTTATACATGGAATAGTAATGGTCTTGCAATTACAATGAAGTATTCAGATACTGGAGATGAAATTTTTAGGGAAATATTTATAAGTGGAAATTATGCTGGTCAAACTCGTGCCAACTTTAAATTTTTAGAATCAAGACAGAAAAAAGATAATTCGGCAGGGTATTTTAAGTTGTTTGATGTAAGTGATGGTTCTTCTGTTACTAGTTGGGTTTGGAATACTTCATCCGACAATGTTTATTCAATGATTTTTTCAAGTGATGATGGTGATAAATTAGAAGTTAACTCCAGTCCTGATAAATCTGGTACGATGTCGCAATACGAAAATGGTGTGCTGATTTCAAAAACTGTATGGACAGCTAATGGTACTGGTGAATGGTGGAAATATGATAACCAAGGTAACGTAACAGATTCTGGAAGTTGGAATCCGCCAGCTTAAAATTAGTTTTAGAAAAAAAATAAATAAAAATTTAACTTGCCGATAAAAATGTTTACAAAAACTATAATTTTAACATTCATATTTTTATCGGCAAATGTTTTTGGTCAGTTCAAATCTACAGATAATTACTTAGAACCAGTTGTTGGTTTTTCTTTCCTCGGCTCTACAGCTCAGTATGGATTTAATTATGAACACACTTTTCTTGTTGAACGTGAACACAAAATTGGACTTGGTATAGTAGTTAGATATTGGAAGTATTCTGAACATTTTATTGCAACTAAAACTAGCTATGTAGATTTCCTTATTGGTATTCAAGCCAACTATCATTTCTATCTTAAAAATAAAAGAGTTAATCCTTGGATAGGAATTGTTGCTGGTTATGATTTTGGAAGTGCAAAAACTTCTTGGACTTCTGAAGTTCATCCGGAAGTTGTTATTGAATCGCCTAAGTATGGAGGGACATTACTTAGTGTTCATGCTGGTTTAAGGTATTGGCTTACTCCAAATATAGCACTTAGTACAAGAATAGGATTTGGAACAATGAGGTACGGGGCGTTAGATTTAGGGGTAATCTTTAGAATCTGATTGTTAAAATTAGGGGAAGAGAGGACAGTTAAAAAACTTTGCTTTACTAAAAATTGTTTTATAACTGTCCTTCTTTAATTTTTTTAGAAATTAAATTTAGAATTTATCTAAATGCCTTTGAATCTTGGAAAGTTCGATAGGCTCAACAGTAACTTTCCCTTTTGTACTATTTAATTGTTTTGTCTTTTTATTAAAAATATTACACAAACGTCTAACTCTTTCACTTTTATCAAAAATGGCTCTTCTTTGGACTGCAAAATTACTTTTGGTTGTATTAATTTTACTTAAAGAAAGTGCAGCCATAATTCTTTCTTTTTCATTGCTACTATTTTTTAATACATTCATTAGAGCGATTACAGATTTTTCAGATTTTACTTCGCCAAGATAATAAGCTGCACTTATTTTTAAACCGGAGTTGTTTGATTTAACTCCAGTAATTAAATTGTTTTCAATTTGTTCGTAAGTGCAACTAGTTTTACTTTTAGCAAAAGTACTAACTACAAACACCAATATGAAAAGTGCTAATGTTGTATTTCTAAAATTCTTCATTTTATATCTCCTCAAAATTTGTTTGTGAACGATTTTTCCTTGAGGTCTTACTTAGTATGACAAAGCATATTGATAAAAGTTGTATGGGGATTTATTTTTTTCTAAACTTTATGAATTTCTGTTGATAAAAGAATTACCGAATAGTATTAAATTTTTATTTGATTATATTTACTGTATGAATAAAGAACGTTATTAACTCTTCCAAAAAATGATTTGTCAACTCTGACTTTTCATATCTAAATATATTTAACATCAAATTTATTAAATCAAAAAAAAAGTAATAATGAGTAATCTAAAAGAAATTGAAAAAAGAAAAACCTTTGCAATTATAAGTCATCCTGATGCTGGTAAGACAACCCTTACTGAAAAGTTATTGTTATATAGTGGTGCAATTCAAATTGCTGGGTCTGTAAAATCTAATAAAATTAAAAAAACAGCAGCCTCCGATTTTCTTGAAATAGAAAAGCAAAGAGGAATTTCTGTTTCATCATCAGTACTAACATTTACGTATAACGACTACAAAATAAATTTCCTTGATACTCCCGGTCATAAAGACTTTGCAGAAGATACTTACAGAACTTTAACCGCAGTTGATAGTGTAATAATGGTTATCGATTGTGTTAAGGGAGTTGAAGAACAAACAGAAAAACTTATGCAAGTTTGCCGAATGCGAAACACTCCGGTAATTATTTACATAAACAAATTAGATAGGGAAGGACGAAGTCCGATAGAATTGTTAGATGAAATTGAAGAAAAATTAAACATAAGAGTACGACCCTTAACTTATCCTTTTGGAATTGGAATGAGTTTTAGAGGAGTTTACAATATCTATAAAAGTACATTTGCATTTTTTGAAGTGAATAAAACTCGTATTGAAGAAGACATTAAACATTTTGATGGTTTAGATGACAAAGAATTTCATAAAACATTTGGAGAAGATGCATCCGAATTTAGAGATGAAGTTGAATTAGTAAATGGAATTTATGAAGAATTTGATGCAAAAAATTATCTCTCTGGAGAAGTGGCACCGGTATTTTTTGGAAGTGCATTAAATAATTTTGGAATTAAAGAATTACTCGATACCTTTGTTAGCATTGCTCCATCTCCAGTAGCACGCGAAACTACTAAGGGAATGGTAGAACCAACCGATCCAAAATTCAGCGGATTTGTTTTTAAAATTCACGCTAATCTCGATCCTAAACATAGAGATAGAATGGCATTTATTAGAGTATGCTCCGGTGAGTTTGAACGAAATAAATTTTATCATCACGTAAGATTAGATAGACAAATGAAATTTCCTAATCCGGCTTCGTTCTTAGCACAAAGTAAATCTTTAGTTGAGAATGCTTTCCCCGGAGATGTGATTGGCTTGTATGATTCCGGCTCATTTAAAATTGGCGATAGCTTAACGGAAGGTGAATCCTTTATGTTTAAAGGCATTCCAAGATTTTCTCCTGAGATATTTAGAGTTGTGATGAACAAAGATCCGTTTAAATCGAAACAACTTGAGAAGGGAATAATGCAACTGACGGATGAAGGATTGGCTCAATTATTTATTCATTCAGATGGAAACCGAAAAATAATTGGAGTTGTTGGCGAATTACAATTTGACGTAATTAAATATAGATTAGAAAAAGAGTTTGGAGCAACTGCTGATTTTGTTCATCAAAATGCTTACAAAGCTTTTTGGATACAAACAGAAAATGAAGAAGCTCTAAAAGAATTTAAAAGATTACGTTCTAACTCATTGTATTATGATAAAACGAATAATTTAGTTTTTATTGCAGAAACAATTTATTCATTCCAACAAATAGAGAAAAAACATCCGGACTTAAAGTTTCTTTCTAGCGTTGAACATAATGATGAAACTGTTGGGATGGAAAGTTAGAATTAAATTCTCATTATTATGAAGTAATTCGATTTAACGAAAGCATTATGAGAAAATTATTTTATACTGGATCACAACTATCCGAAAGTTTTTATTATATGAAACAAAAACTGTAAAAATGGAATAAAAACAAAGAATAAGTGAGGTTTTTCTAAAATACTTATTTTCTTAATATATAGTAATAAAGTTCGTTTTTAGTTCATTCACATAATTTATTTTTATTTTCTCAAAACTTTCGGATAGCAGTGATACTGGATTTACGATTAGTCTTTTGCTTATTATTGTATATTTCTGCAATGGTTACTTAAGTAATAGTATATTGGAAAATTATAATCTTTCAGCTATGGATAAAGTTTCAGTAGTAGATTCTCGCTTTTTAATTTTACCAGACTCTGAAATTGTCTTTTCAGCTAACAAAGATAGTGTTTACCAATTATTTCAGTATAAAAATAAATCTATTCAGAAAATAATAATTTCTAATAAAAATATTTCCTCACCAATTTTAATAAAAAATACAATTGCAGGACTTAGCGATAGTGGCGGAAATGAAAAATATAAAATTGTTCCAAATTTATTTGAAAAATAGATAGGTAGTAATTTTATCGAAAAGATATTTTCATTTAACAATGGTAACTATATAATTCTACAAATAAAAAATAGTTGACAAATATTTTTTATTGATTTAATCAAAAAGAAAAGTTGAATTATTTGAGTATAAGAATAAATTGAATGGAGTTTCATATTCAAAAAAGGATAACTATTTTATTATTAGTTATGATGATGTTTTAATCTATTATAATATTGTAAGTAATAAAATACATAATCTGGCAGAAAGCATTAAAGGTAGGAAATTAAATCCATTCATTTATAATGAGCAAGTATTATTTGCGAATAATTTTTATTCAGAGTATTATCAGATATTTAATTTAAATATAAATGATAAAAACTTAAGAGCTAAAATATTTTATGATTCTGAATATGATGTTAAACTACCGAAGTTTGATGGTACTTATTTGTACTTTGTGGAAGTAATAAAGAATGAATATTTACTAAAACGAAAAAAAATAAAAAATAATTTTGTAGAAACCATTACTAAGAGTGGAGTTATTTATAACTATGATTTTTTAAATCCTAAAAATCTAATTATTTCTTATAGTGATTTTTACATACCCAAATATATAGCTACTTTTAATCTAGATAATAAAAAAGTGGAAAATATTAGTGGAAACTCGGTTGAAATTTCGTCTAGATATAAATATCACGTGAAAAATAAAAACTTATCTTCTGCATACGAATTTTATCCAACTTCAATGGAAAATACCAAAGGTGTAATTTTATTTTTTCATCCTGGTTTACATTCTGATTTTTCTCCGAGATGGGATACAATTTTAATGATGTTGGTTGAAAATAGCTATACAATATTTGTTCCAAATTATCCTATGTCATTCGGTTATGGAAAAAGTTATTCGCTTGCAAGTTTTGAGGATGCTGTTAATGATATGATTGGATGGAAAGATCATTTAATTCAAAAATATAAAAACAAACCGACTTATTTTATGTCTGCAAGTTCCGGTAACATACTTATGGAAAATGTTTTAGAGAAATCCGACAAAGATGTAAATGCTTCCGTTTCACTTTTTGGTTTGGCAGGTGTTAAGCCAAATAATAAAACACTTTATATCTTAGGGACGAATGATCCTCTAGTTAATTTCAATTATAGATACAACCAATTGAGAGAATACAAAGCCAGTGATAATAGATATTGATTACAAAATATAATAACGAAGGACATTGGTTTAGAAGAAAAGAAAACATTAAAGATGCAGTTGTTAAAATTCTAGATTATTTTGCTAAAGCAAAAAACAATTAAAACTAATTGAAATGTCAATTTATTTTTTCTTGTAAAAGTTCTCGTAACTTTCTTGCCTCATCCTTTATTGTTTTTGCATAACTGTTATCAAACTTAGGTTCCATTGCTAAAACATTTTTAGTTTCAATCTCACAATCTGGATATTTCTCAAAATCGTAATATAGTTTAGCTAATAATAAATGAGGTAAAATAAGGTTTGGAAGTTTTGCAGATAATTCTTTAAATGTTTTTTCTGCTTCTATGAACTTACCTATTTCCATATAAGCAAAGCCAAGAGAAATAAATATGTTTTTGTCTTTGAATGAACTTACTGAAGAGTTTATATAATTAATTGTTTGTTCAGGTTGCCCAATATTCAAATATGCTGCCCCTATATTAAATTTTAGTTCTCCTTTATTTGGTAATATTTTCTCTGATTTATTATATGCAATTATTGCATCATTCCATTTTTCACTTCCAACAAAATCAATTCCCTTTTGCCAATAATAATAAGCACGTACTTTTTGTGCTGTGTTAATAACAAAAAACAAAGTTAAACTAATTGCAAAGCCACCTAACAACAACTTTATTTTATTGTTTAAATTGAAAGTATAATTTGACTTAATAACTGAATTATTTAACAAAAAAGACTTTGACCAAAAGTGAGAAATAATTGCAATGTTTAAAAACAACAATAAATAAATTGGTAAGACATTGTGTAAAGGAGTATCGACAAAACTATGAGCTAATATTATTATTAGGCTTGTTAAACTAACACGTATTATTTTGTATTCTATTTGTTTTGCATCGTTTAATAATTTTATGCCATTATAAAAAACAAAGAATATAATTATTGAAAATATACTTAAACCAATTATTCCGGTTTCTGCAAATATTTGTAAATATTCATTATGAGCTTGTCTTAGTACTCCGGAATGAAAAGATACTTTCGGTTTTTTAATACTCGAAAAAACTTCTCTTGGTAATCTAAAAACTTAAAAAAATAATTACCATAACCGATTCTGGTTATTGGTTTATCTGCAATCATTAAAGAAGTAACTTCCTAAGATTCAATTAGAAAGTGCGACAAAATAATATTTTATTAACTCTTTTACTTTGTATAAATGATAGTATGGAATGGAAAAAATAAAAAATAATACCAATAACTAAAGCTACCCACGCACCACGACTTTGTGAAATAATAATAAATAACAAAATAAAAAGTGTACCGATAGTATAAAAATATTTGAAAAATTTTGTCTTACTTTGTAGAATAAGAAGAAACAGAAAAGGAAATACAGCAACAAGATAACCACTTACCCAATTTGGGTTTCCAAAAGTACCTCTAAATAATACCTTATTTGAAAGAAGTAAATTATCGAATGCAAGTATTCTAAATGGTTGGTTATATACAATTAAAAGTATTTCAATAATTGCAACTACAAAAAATATTCTTGAAATATTTAGAATAATTTTGGAAATATAAGTTACATTAAAAGTAAAAATTACTCTAAGCAGAAAATAGAAAATTGTTAGAAGCAGTAAAATATTAAGTGCTGAAAATGAATTATCCGATTTAATCGAAAATAAATTTAAGAGAAAAATAAAACGTAAAAGAACACTTAAATCAAATAAGTTACTAGTAAACTGAAGTTTTCTTTTAAGTATTATTGAGAGGGAAACAGTTAAAGATAAAAGTATAATAAGAAATTCCAAACTTAATATTTTTGGTGTTTGAAATGGGAATTTGATAATTTTACTGCTTGCTAATGGAATTATTAAAAAAGTAAGAGATAGTAATGTATTGCTAAGAATAGATAAGGGTTTGCTAACTGAAGAAGTTCTGTAATTCATTATTTAATTTATTTTTACCGTAACACTTTTAAGAACCGAAGAACCAAAATAACCGTATGCACCTTCAATACCGGCACTTGTTGTTTTTTCAATTATATGTTCATAAAAGTTTTTATCAAAAGCCATTACATCAATACGGTATAAGCCCCTACCTCTTGTGTTTTTTTTATATATGAATGAGGAATCTTGCGTAATAAAAGAAACCTCTCTAGAATAACCACCACTATAGTTATTTAAAACATTGTAGTTACTAAAAACAATAACTTTATAACCAAAAGAATTTGCAGAAGCATTCCATATAATTGGTATTTTAATTGTATCGTTTACTTGAGTGAAATGCTGGATAGGTAATGGTGTAATTATTGCAAAATCACCTGGTGTATTTGTTTCTCCATTTAGTTCATCTCCATTTATTGATATTTTTATTGTGTAATGGCTTAGTGATTTTAGATTGAAAGCAGAAGTATAGTTGTAAACATTGGTATCTAAATTTAACAAATATCTATAAGAGGCATTTTCTTCATTTTCAACAATTATATTAGCATTTTTAACTAAGTATTTATTTGAAGAAATACTTCCTCCAGTTCTCCAATTGAAATCATTCAAGGCTATAGTATTATAAATATACACTTCTTGTTGATTAGCATTTACAACTAAATTACCAATCATACTATATTTAATATTATTAATAGGCTCATTTAGAGGTGTACACGAA
Organism: Lepetodrilus ovalis; assembly: GCA_032361185.1. Classification (NCBI taxonomy): domain Eukaryota; kingdom Metazoa; phylum Mollusca; class Gastropoda; order Lepetellida; family Lepetodrilidae; genus Lepetodrilus; species Lepetodrilus ovalis. The sequence continues at coordinate 3,782 of JAUTBQ010133297.1, read as the reverse complement.
AAAACTGTAATTATAAATAACATATTCAGAATATTTTTTTTCATATATTTCCTACTTTAAAACTCAACTGCCAAACCGAATGTTGGCAGTATTATTGAGCTTCGTAGTGTTGTCCCTAATTTTCCGTTAGTTGCTTTATCTTCAATAAAATAATGATTGGAATTATTATAAACATTCATAATTTGCAAATATGGTTTTACATAAATATTACCCCAAAAAAAAGCGCCTGTTATTCCGATATCAAGTCTATGGTAAATCGGTAATCTGTTAGAATTTTTCCTACCTTCTATGGCTGCCAAGCTAATGCCTTCATGCATAAATTTATTATTGTACTCGTCAGCTTCGGCATGAATATATTTACCTGTAAATGGAGTATAAGGAAGTCCGGAAGAAATAGTCCAGAAAGAATTAAACTGCCAAGAATTTGATAATTTATAACTTAGAAACATTTTTAAACTGTGTGTTCTGTCGTATGGAGCAAAATAGCTGTATTGATCTTTATATTTAATTGATCTAGAAAATGAGTAACCAAACCAACCCGTTATTCTACCAATTGGTTTTTTTAAAACAATATTTGCTCCAATAGCTTTTCCATTCTCAAACACATAATGCTTTGCCAAATTATATGAACTTGCAAGATTTGTTCTAATTTTATAAAATGCTTCAGCTTCAAGGTCAATTCCATTGAATAGATTAAAGTATTTAGCACTAATCATAAAATTATGAGATTGAGAAAGGTTGTTGCTTTTTGCCGTTTGAAAGTACACAGAGTATGGTGCAAAAAGAGTTGAATACTTATTATCCTTAATGGTATAAAGAAATTGACTGTGTTTGCTATAACCTATTTTAACATTTTGGTTTTTATTAAAATCATAATTAAATAAAATATTATAATCAGTAATCAATTTGTTTATTTTAGAAAAATGAGTATTCCTTATACCTACAATTATATTTGATTTTTTATTTATAAACACTCTATCTGTTAAGTACAGAGTGGAAAAGAAACTTTTACTATTATATTTGTAAGGATTTCTTGCATAGTCATAAAACATATCTTCTATATCCCATCGAAAACCTGTTAATTCACTTTCTCCAATTTCCCAATCATAATTTAGACTCAACTTTTTTATTTCAGTTCCTACTTCTAACTGATGTTTTTTAAGTTCAAATTCCCAGTTTAGATTTATTGTGTAATCGTTAATTTTATTATTAATAAATGTTTCTTGCAATCTTTTTATTTGATCTGTGAAAGTAGTTGCAGCATTTGCCAAATTAAATGATTCAGATGTATATAGTTTTAATTGCAAAATATTATTCTTTTCAAAAATATGTGTTAAACTTAAATTAAATATTCTATTTCCCCAGTTTGGTTGCTCTATAATTTTGGAATTCTTAGATTTCCTTTCCCCTCTATAAATTTTGTAAATGTCATTTGAAAAGAGTGTACTAACCGAAAGTAAATTTTTGCTATCAAACGGGTATGTATATTTTAGATAATAATCGTGGAAATTATAAGGGAACTCAAAATCTTTTTCAAAAATAACATCAGCAATTAAATCAAAATAAGTTCTTCTTCCACTAAATATAAAAGTTCCTCCTAACAAAGGACCTTCTAAAAATATTTTTGAAGATAATAATCCAATAGATGCACTTCCCTTGATTCTCTGACTATTTCCTTTTTTTGTAGTGATATTAAAAATACCGGAAAGATAATTCCCATATTTTAAAGGGAAGTTAGAAGTGAAAAGTGTTTGATGAGAGATAATATCAGGATTAAAAAGACCAAAAAAACCACCAAGATGATAAGGATTATAAGTTGGTATATTATCAATAGAAATTAAAGTTTCATCAAAGTTGCTACCTTGAATATAAAGTTGTGTATTAAAATCGTTAATCTGTACAACATCAGGTAATGCAAACATTGCTCTGAAAGCATCTTGTTCACCAACTTGTGGTATATTTTGTAAATCGGATTTTTGTAGAGTATAGGATTTATAATTGCTATTTGGCTTATAGCTTCCAGCAATTGTAATTGTTCCTAATTCAATTGGTTTTGGCAGAAGTCTGATGATAAGTTTTAATTCATCATCTGTATATGCAATATTTACAGATTGGGTATTTAATTCATACCCAATCATTTTTGTCTGTATTGTGTAAGTTCCTTCACTTAAATTGAAATCGAAAATTCCTTTTGAATTTGTAATGGCAACAATACTATCTTCAATTGAAATTTCCGCATCAACTAAACTTTCATTGGTTTTTGAATCTTTAACAATTCCAAAAACGAAAACATTTTTTTTTTGCGCATTAATGTTTATACTTAAAAAGTACACAATTAATAAATAAATCATTTTTTATAGAGAATCAATAGTAAACGTATTCTTTCGATTGTTTCAATGTTATATAGTCTGTTCCATTTGCACCGGCATCAGTATATTTCCTTGTTTGATTACCACTATATGAACTGTAAGTAAAATATGGTACGGTATTGCCATTAAGTGTCCAATAATATCCGTGTGCTACTAAATCGTCAGAACTACCATCATCTTCATCCCAAACTCTAATTTTAATTCTATATAGAGAATTGGATGTTCGAAGTATTTGAAGATCAATATCATTATCTACACCACAAACACATTCATAATAATTTTCACCATTAGAACCTTGTCCTTCAACTTTTCCATAAGGTGTCCAATGGTCACCTGTCCATTCAGAAGTTTCAAAGTAAATTTCTAAGTCTGATGTCCACCAAGGATCGTGTCCTGCATCAGCTGGTTCGAACTTTTGTATATTCAACTTATAAAAAGTAGTATAATTTGTATTTTCTTCACTATTAGTTGAAGCGATACTACTTGATTTCTTTAATTGATTCAATAAAATCGTTTTTGTTATACCCTTATCAATTTTGTAATTTCCTTTTATTTCACTTGGGTAAACTACGAGTGTAGGAATTTTGGGTATTCTTTCAGCATCCAAGAAAATTTCTTTTCCATCTAGATCGTAAGCTAAAATATCACTTAACTCTTTTTCATTCCTATAATCAATAGCAGCAACCAATAATTCATCTCCACTTTTCCATTCTTTACGCCATTTCTCTAGTGGAAAATATATATCAATCAACCCAAATGTTAGATTTTTAATTGATCTTTCAAAATCCATTTTTTCATTTTCACTTACAAATAGTTTTAGTTCATTAAGTAATGTAGAAGTTTTAGAATTAATAATTCTTGATTGATTTAGAAATGTAGATGCTTCAAGTATTTGTTGCTTCTTTTTTAAATTTTTTATTGCACTTTCAAGAGTTTTTCTGTTTTGCTCACTTTTTTAAAAAAATGCCATACTTTTTGATATTTGCTTTACAAGTTTAAAATCTTTTTTATTAAATTTTTTAAGTTGAGTTATATGCTTATTTGTTATTTCATTAATTGGTGCAGTTGCCTCCTGGCAACTTTGAAAGCTAAGTGATGATAACAAGATTAAAAAGCTTGCGGTTATGAGAGAAATTATTATCTTGCGTGTTGCATAGTACCTCCGTGTAATGTGATTGAGATTTATTAAAAAATTTCTCTTTATTGAGAAATCTATTATATTATTGTGTACCCAAGTTGGAGTTTTATTTTTGCTCTATGCTGTTACAAAATTAAACTATGTAAATAAAAAAGTCAAGTCTATTTGTAATCTTTTAAAAAATAATTATAGTTAAGTCAGAAATCCTCCTTTTAACTAAAAAGAAAGATGCGTAATTTTAGATTATAAAAGAAATATTATAATAATTAAACATA
>JAUTBQ010133296.1:0-99542 GCA_032361185.1 Lepetodrilus ovalis | reverse complement strand
ATCGCCACCCAGCGAGTCTATGTGCCTAAGTGTTAACCCACGCCCCAATCGTCTCCCAACGAGTCTATGTGTCTATGAGCCTATGTGTTTACCCACGCAACGAGCCAATGTGTTTACCCGCGCCCCAATCGCCACCCAGCGAGTCTATGTGCCTAAGTGTTAACCCACGCCCCAATCGTCTCCCAACGAGTCTATGTGTCTATGTGCCTATGTGTTTACCCACGCAACGAGCCAATGTGTTTACCCAAGTCCCAATCACATCCCCCAAAGCATTTCAAAACTATCTACCCTACAGACCGTTATGAAGCAGACTATACTACCGAATCATAAACACCATGCCATGAAAATCTTAAACTGGCTCATCATTCTCCCGGTAAAATTCTATCGAGTGACTATCTCGCCTTTGTTGGGTTCTAGCTGCCGATACCAACCAACCTGTTCACAGTATATGATTGATGCTGTCAATGAGTGGGGGTTCTTTAAGGGGGGGTGGCTAGGTGTTAAGCGAATTACTTCCTGTCATCCTTGGGGTGGGCACGGTTGGGATCCGGTACCAAAAAAAGACGAAAATAATCACGACGGTCACGAGCATTAAAAAATGTGGTAACCGAAACTAAGTTTTTCTTTGGTAGTCTTTCTTCGCAGGATTCAACAAAAAAAGAAAATTCCAGAACTGGTAAAAGAAAAATCACCACATACAAGTGCCCCGAAATGATTACCTTTGTGTTATGGCTAACACTTTCGCCGTAAGGCAATTTCTTTCTTATTTTGCGAAAGCAAGGACGGTGTATAATACGCACTCTCCATTTTTGTATGAGCTGACTCGGCAAGTGCTTGAAGATGACCGACATTACTATGCTTTTGATGAGCTGGAAGCCTTGCGGCAAAAATTATTACATGTGGAGACGGAGATTGATTTTGTTGACTTTGGGGCCGGGAGTCATGGCTTGGGAAAGAAGAATACACGAAAAATAAAAGACATTGCTCGGACTTCTCTAATATCCCCATTCAAAGCAAAATGGATGTTTCGATTGGTTAATTTCGTTAAGCCAAAGACTATCTTAGAAATTGGTACATCCTTGGGAGTCAGTACGTTATACTTACAGTCTGCAGCTTTACATGCACATGTCGTGACACTCGAAGGGAATCCCGGATCAGTGCAATTTGCACGAAAAAACTTTTCTATTTTTCCTTATGGAGCAACTATTGAGCTGGTGGAAGGTCGATTTGAAAAGACCCTTCCTGGTGCTTTGCAGAAATTGCAGAAATTAGATTTTGTGTTTATGGACGGCAATCACCAAGAAGCACCAACATTGGATTATTTTGAGCTGATGCGCCCTTTCCTTTCGGAAAATTCAGTAGTTGTCTTGGATGATATTTATTGGTCGCCGGGTATGGCGGCTGCTTGGAAACAATTGAGAGACGATGCTCAAGTTTCGTTGTCTGTGGATTTATATCATTTTGGTATCTTATTTTTTCGCAAGGAGAACAAAGAAAAAGAACATCACATCCTAGCTCCTTCCAAGTGGAAACCTTGGGTCAGGGCCTGGTAGTTGACTTGGCAGCATGGCAAGCCGTGTCCCTAAACCAAAACAATGAAAACCTACACAAACCTAAAACGATGGCGACTAATACTAGGCGCTGACGCCGACAAAACTCAAGAAGGCGATGACGGTCATGATGGGGAGAATGGCGTGGAATTAGATTTAGCCGAAGAGCAGATGGATGCCGTCCTTGAAGCGTTATATGATGCAGGAAGGGAAGGTGGTTTGGGACACTCTGCACCCAATGTCAATCGGTGGCTGGGTGATATTCGACGATATTTTCCAAAACCGGTAGTGCGCATCATGCAGAAAGATGCCATAGAACGACTGGGGCTAAAGGAGTTGTTATTGGAGCCTGAATTGTTGGAACAGTTGGAGCCGGATGTCCATTTGGTCGCAACTTTATTGTCCTTGCAATCGGTCATCCCCGAAAAAACAAGAAGCACGGCATCCTTGGTCGTTCGAAAGCTGGTGGATCAACTCGAAGAAAAACTGAAAAACCAATTGCTCCAAGCCGTTCGTGGAGCACTCAACCGGGCAGGCCGAAAACGAAATCCTAGATTGTCAGAGATCGACCTGAAATCCACGATTCGGCAAAATATCAAGAATTATCAGCCTGAGCTAAAGACCATCATCGTCGAAGACCTTATCGGTTTTACCCGAAAATCTCGACAACTAAAAACCATCATCATCCTCGTTGACCAAAGTGGATCGATGGCATCATCAGTAGTGTACGCCGGGATTTTTGGGTGTGTATTGGCGACCATGAAAAGCGTTAAAACACACGTAGTTGCTTTTGATACGGCCATTGTTGACTTGACAGAAAAATTGAATGATCCCGTCGATTTGTTGTTTGGGACTCAGATTGGCGGTGGTACAGATATTGCACCTGCTTTGCAATATGCGCAGGGCTTGGTTGAAAGACCGGAAGACACCATTCTGGTATTGATATCAGATTTATTTGATGGCGGCATACAAGAAGAAACACTCGCAACCGTAAAATCCATCATCCATTCCGGAGTCAATATGATTACGCTTTTGGCTTTGGATGACGAAGGGACTCCCGCTTATGATGAAGAAATGGCCCAAAGCCTTAGACAATTAGATGTCCCTGTCTTCGCGTGTACGCCGGATGTATTTCCAGAGTTAATGGGTGCCGCCATAAAGCGTGAATCATTGGACAACTTTCGTTAAAAAAAAGGCAGCTAGGTAGGGGCAAAAAATGCCAAAGATGTCAATAGCTATCACGGTTTAATCACTCGCTCCCAAACTTAAAAGAACTTAGCGCTCACTCTTCATCTCTTGGATTGCCATCCGCAATTCACCATAGGAATAGTCGTCTCCAACTATGGCTTTTAATTCCTTTAACTCGTTGTATTTAGCCGACACAATTAGGGCTTTTAATTTTTTATATTTTTTCGGTGGGATGACGTCTGTAATTTTTAATTCTCCGGTAGCGACAAATTTTGCTAGGTGACCTTCGATGGTTGATTGGGCTAAATTTCTTGCTTTGGCAATTTCTTCCATAGATTGTCCACTTTTAAAAAGATGGAATGTCTTTAGTTGCGTTTCACCCTTTTTAGGACTGGCCTTTTTGGGAGGCCTTTCTGTGAGAATGTCAATATCTGGGGCAATGTCGTTTGTTTTGCAATAGGCTTGGATGATGTCTATTATGGAAACTCCATAAGCGTCTATTTTTTTCTTTCCGATTCCTTTGATGGCAAGAAGCTCTTTTAGCGTGATTGGCATAAATTTGACCATTTCGAAAAGTGATGCTTGGGTAAAAATATGAAAATGAGCAACACCTTCTTCCGTCGCCATATCATCCCGAAAAGAACGTAAGGCGGCAATCAAGTTTGCATGTTTGCCGCCAAAATTATATTCTTTCTTTTCACGGGATTTTTGGGGCTTGTCTAAAATGGCTTTGGCTCGGACTTTTAGATAGTCGCTTACACTAAAATGTTGGCTCATGCCTTGGAATAGAATTGCCTTGATATGAATCAATTCATCCAGCTTCTTAAAATGCTTTGTAAGATCAGTTTGGATAGCTTGGTTGTCCGTCGAGTAGGACAATTCATCCAATGTCTTTTTTATTTTTTCGCTCGTTTCTTTTTGAAAATAGGTGACAGCTTTTTTGATGCGTTCTTGAATCTTAGGATCCTTTGATGGCCAGGTTAAGCCTTTACTCATTTGGATGAGCTGGTTCTTAAAATTTTGATTGGTGCTAATAAGGGGCTTTATGGTATGATCTTGCAGTTGGAATAATGGCTCAAAAAGATTGCCTGTGATGACCTTTTGATGGTCGCTAGCGATACTGATCAAACGGCGTAAAGGATATGTAAATGGTTGAAAATCAAGCATTTGGTAGATAAGACTCAACTCAAAATCTTTCTTCGATTGGTTTAGCTCAGCATCGTCAGGAAGGTGCTCTTCGATGTCCTTGGTGAAGTCGGTTACTCTATTGTCATTTATAATACTATTTTGACCGATGGGCCTTTTAAGTATAATGCCTTCTAATGTTTTACAACGACTCAGTGCGACATAAGTTTGTCCATGCGCAAATGAAAATTCTGCATCAATAATAGCTCGTTCAAAAGTTAAACCTTGACTTTTGTGAATGGTAATCGCCCAAGCCAATCGCAAAGGGATTTGTGAAAACGAACCCTTAATATCTTCATTGATTTCTTTGGTATTCCTGTCTATGGTATACTTGATATTCTCCCAAATCTCCCGAGTCACTTCAATGTCTTCGGTGTCATCCGGACAACGCACCGTCAAGCCATCGTTATCTAGGTCGATGATGGTTCCTATCTTTCCATTAAAATATCTCTTGAGTGGGTTGCTGTCATTTTTGATAAACATGACTTGGGCACCCTTCTTGATTTCCAGTCTCTCAGCGGTTGGATAGGCATGCTCAGGGAAGTTATCTTCGACGGTTGCCTTATAGAAAAAGCTCTTATGCGGAATGCGAGAAAGCTCTGTTTGGTTCATGCTATCTGCTCGCTTATTGTGTGTGGTGAGTGTGATATATCCCAGGTCTTTGGGCGGGACAAAATCAGGAATGTATCGTTTGTTGAGTGCTTCACTAGAAGGGGCACTCAGCTCGCCAGTTCTAATCTCATTGAGAATGTTGATAAAAAAAGGCTCATCTTGTCGGTAGATATGTTTGAGCTCAATATTGATAGGATTGGCTTTTTGGTAGGCCATGCTACTAAAGAAATATGGATTTTTGTAGTGGCTTCGGAGTAAGTCCCATTCTGCTGGTTTGACGACAGGAGATAGTTGCTGCAAGTCGCCAATCATCAGTAGCTGTACCCCGCCAAATGGTAAACTATTGGCTCGATACCGACGTAAAACTTGGTCGATACCATCCAATAAATCAGCCCGAACCATGCTTATTTCATCGATAATAACCAGATCCAAAGAACGGATAATGTCGATTTTCTTGCGGTTGAATTTTTTCTGCAGCCTAGCGGAAGGAGCACCGGCACCCTCCGGCAAAATGGGGCCAAACGGCATCTGAAAGAATGAGTGAATCGTTACACCCCTTGCATTAATAGCAGCTACACCCGTGGGGGCGACAATAACCAGACGCTTGAGTGATTTGGCTTTTATTTTACGCAAGAAGGTGGTCTTGCCGGTACCGGCTTTGCCCGTAAGAAAGACATTGCGGTTGGTTTGCTCGACAAACTCCCATGCTTGGTCTAGTTCTTTGTTGATTTGCATGTCGTATAATAGTTTGCTCAAATGTAATTATTCTTAACGGAAGTGAGTGCGTATTTGAGTGACTTTGTCCGGTGGTGTGTCAAGATTTGTAAGACAATTGTTATAGGACCCGTCGCTAAGATAGCTGCTCCGGTGGCTCTGTTCGAAATCGTACTTTAGTATTTTGCGCAAGCACATCGTAGACCAGCTCTGCATAATTATCCCAGCTATACTCCTTGACACGTTCTCGGCCATTTTCTACCAAGTCGTTGTACAATGTATAATTTTTCCGCAAGGAGATCATCGCTTGTGCAATTTCTTTGGGGTCGTGTGGATTGACCGTAAGGGCTGCATCACCACCGACTTCGGGAAGCGACGAGACAGTCGAAGTGATGACCGGAATATCACAAGCCATCGCTTCTATTAGCGGCACACCAAAACCTTCAAAAAGAGACACATAAGTCAGTGCAAATGCAGCACCCATGAGCTGTGGCAAATCTTCATTTGGTACAAATCCAAGGCGAATAATATCATCTTTTGCAACGGCAGATTCAATAGCTTTGGTGATGGATTTGGTCTTCCAAGCAAGTCGGCCAGCCAATAGTAGCTTCATGTTAGAGCCGCTCTCCTTCTTGAAAATATCAAATGCCTGAATGAGATGAATAATGTTTTTGCGTGGATGCAAGGCGCCCACATAAAAAAAGTAATCTTTTTGGTCAGTGTATTGACGTCTTACCTGCATTTGGGTGATTTCATCTAATGGCTGAAATTCTTTTGCGCAAGCATTACCGGTGACAATAATTTTGGAAGAAGGTAGGTTGAAATGCCGCATCAAATCCATCTTGGAAAACTCCGATACAGTAATTATCTTCGTAGCCTTACGGCAAAACTTAGGAGTCATCCATCGATAATAACGCCTGTTGCGGCGCTTTACATGCTTCGGAAAATGCTTCCATGCAATATCATGAATCACAGGAATGGACGGTGTCGTATTATTCCAAACAGGAATAAATCCATCCGGTGAATAAAAAACATCCGCCCGGAACTTTTTGAGTGCTCTCTTAACCGAAAACTCAAACCACAACAAAAACAAAAAAGGCCTCCGTGCCGGAGGCCCTATTTTTTTTACAACCACATTAGATGGAAAAGTAAATGCACTCGCCCCATTGTTGTCCGTCAAGAGCAAAAAAGTGTCTTCCGGGTGGTTGTCCACCATGCGGCGAATAGTCTCATACGAATATCGACCAATACCTTCCATTCTTTCAGGATGCAAAAAACGTGCGTTGATGGCAATTCTCATTTGGCAAAAGTAAGAGAAAAAAAGTACTTCCGCCCGATAGATTGGAAGTAATTGATTATCAGCTTGGGCTAGAGACCTGGAGAGAAATGTTTTCTGTTAATTCTTTATATTTTTTGATCAGAAATCCTACAATCTTTGGTTGGTTTGTTTGTAAGTTGTTGATTATTATAATATTATGATTCCTTTTGGGAGATTTTTTATTATTTTTTGTCTACAAGTGCTTTAATTTGTGCTTTGTGTTCTCTATTTGAATGTTTTACCTTTGTTGAAGAGTTGGCCTCCACAACTACCACATGTATTGTTACTGTAAAAAGGTATAATATGATAAAGAATGTTTTAATTGTTGGTGGTGTCGGTTTTCTGGGGACAGCATTGACAAAAAGGCTTTTACGTGAAGGCATGTGTTTGACCGTGTTAGATGTGCATTTGCCTAGCAGCAAATTGACAAACGTACAATACATCGAGTCAGATGTGATTGACTACAAAGACCTGGATGAATTGGTGGCCGGTGTGGATGTGGTATTTAATTTTGCTTCCCAGTTAGGGATAAAATACGGCATTGAGAAGCCGCTTTCGCAATTCGAAAATAATTTTTTCTCAACTTATGTACTCCTTAATGCCTGCTACAAAAGTAATACTAGGTTGATACATGCTTCATCTTCAGCGATTTATGGTCAGCCGGTGACTGAAGTGTTGACTGAAAATAGCCCAATGCTTTTTGATAATTTTAATACAGGTTCTTGGAATTATGCCTTTACTAAATTATCGCAAGAGATGGTGATACATGCTTTCGCAAATGAGCGCCAATTGAAAGTACAGATGATTCGGTACTTTAATTGTGTTGGGGGAAGTCAAAAGCCGGACTTAGGGCACGTTGTGCCGTCGTTTGTCCAATCTGCTTTGAGCAACGAACCATTGAATATCCATGGGGATGGGCGGCAGGAGCGATCGTTTATTCATGTAAGTGACGCGATTGAGGCTACTGTTTTAATCCTGAATAATTTCAAGCAGGGTGAAGTCTATAATATTGGTGGTACCCAATCGGTGTCCATTCGGGAGCTGGCCAAAATAATCATTGACCAAATTGGCTCAAAATCAAGCATCGGATATCAAGAAGCAGATACCGTATTTTGTAAAAACCATCAAGAACCTATTAAGCGAATTCCTAATATTGATAAAATTCGGCAGCTAGGATATAAACCCCAATACCCCTTTCCGGCATCCTTGTTAAGAGTGACACAATCCTATCGCAAAACATTAAACCAAGAAATATGAATTGGCAAACACTATTGTGTCTCGGAGATAGCATCACCATTGCTTCTAGAAGTTACTTAGGCTACCCCGAAGTGGCAGCATCTTTACTGGGCAAAACCTTAGGTAATGCTTGGCATGTAATCAACCATGCGACTTGTGGGTTTACGACGATTGATTTGGCTCGGTCGGTTGATACGGAATTTAATAATTATCAAAGTATGAATCCAGGGATGGTGACCATAATGATTGGTACCAATGATGCCAAAGGCCCGACAGATTTGGAAGATTTTAAGATAGCTTATGAGCAAGTAATCATCAAAGCCAAATTAATTGCCATCGGGGGTAATGTGGTGTTGATAGAGATTCCACCCATCTACAAAAATGCTTTATACCCGTATTCATCTGTGAAAAATGAATTGTCAAAATACAATAAGGCCATTGCTTCGCTTGCGCAAAAATATAAATGCCGATTGTTAAAACCGAAATATAGAGAAAGTGACTTTTTTGATGGTGTTCACCTTAATGACGAAGGTGCTAGGCACGTCGGAAAAGAATTGGCAAACTTCATTCTAAAAGACAAAGGATTTGAAGATATTACAGATAAGTAACAAAGTGCCCTATCCACCCATTGATGGGGGCGCAAATGTAATTCATAGCCTGACGCAAGGGCTTTGGGAATTGGGGCATGATGTGCATATGTTTGCGATCATTCCAGAAAAATTAGGGGTAGTATTATCTGATATTCCACAAAGCTATCAAGAGAAAGCATCTTTTAACTTTGTGGAGCTTTCGCTAAATGTTACCTGGTATGGAGCACTAAAAAATTTACTTTTCTCGAAAGAGTCCTATCAAATAGCCCGATTTATCTCTAGTGAAATGGAACAGAAATTGTCCAAAATCGTTGCCGAAAATGAATATGATATTATCCAATTGGAATCCATTTATCTGTTGCCATATTTGGATTGTATTCGGGCTAATACGCATGCACACATTGTCTTGCGAACCCAAAATGTTGAAAGTCATATCTGGAAACTTCGAGCCAAACACGAAAGAAATCCACTTGTCAAATGGTATCACAACATCATGGCTAGACGACTCGAAAGATTTGAATTTTCTCAATCCAAAAGGGTCGATCAAATCATTGCCATCACGCCAAATGATGCAGCCCATTTAGCGAAAGTAATTCATGATACACCGATAACATCTATTCCGCTAGGCATAAAATTTCCGAAAAGCAGGCAAAAGCCGAATGAAAAGGTTGTTTTCTATAATCTGAGTGCAATGACTTGGTTTCCCAATGTCGATGCGATGGAATGGTTCTTACAGGAAGTGTGGTCCTTGTTTCATAAAAAACACCCAGAAGTGGTCTTTCACCTAGCTGGAGTGGGGATGCCCGGTTGGGTCTATAAGTTTCAAAAACAAGGCGTCGAAGTAAAAGGAAAAATCAAATACCCAGAAGAGTATATTCAAGAAAAAACTGTTTTGTTGGTTCCATTACTTAGTGGTAGTGGTATACGTGTCAAAATATTGGAAGCTCTGATTCACGGCAAATTAGTCATTTGCTCATCACTAGCTGCTGCCGGTATCAAGTACGAAAACTGCCCCAGTATCCTAATCGCAAATACGCCTGAAGAGTATATTGCACAAATGGAAAAAGTCTTGAAACAACCTAACCTCCTGAATATCAATGCAGAAAATGGTCGAAATCTGGTACAATCCGAATATAGCGTTTCCAAAGTGGCTCGAGATTTTGAGAATGAGTTTTTATTTTTGACTACTTCGAATGCCTAAATCATTCCAAGTCGTCAAAATCCAGGATAGCTCGAACGGCCATCAGAAAGAACCGTCACCAACTCATAAATACCCCTAAAAAGCCGAAGTACTAGAAGTGCTTTTTTTCTTGTATCTTTGCGGTCTCAAATTTTTACTATCAAGACAAACAAGAAAATCTAAATGGCTGACGAAAAAATAATATTCTCCATGTCCGGTGTGGGCAAGATTCACCCACCCAATAAGCAAGTTCTCAAAAATATATGGCTCTCCTTTTATTATGGAGCAAAAATTGGAATTTTGGGTCTCAATGGAGCCGGAAAATCTACCCTCTTGCGGATTATCGCAGGCCTAGATGATGACTATCAGGGCAAAATCGAGTTTGATGGTAACTACAAAATTGGATTCCTAGAGCAAGAGCCTAAGCTTGATGCGGAAAAGACCGTTAGGGAGACACTCGAAGAAGGGGTGGGCGAAACCATGCAAGTATTGAGAGAATACGAAGAAATCAATCTCAAGCTTGCAGAGCCGATGGAGGAAGAGGAGATGATGAAGCTGATTGACAAGCAAGGTGTTTTGATGGATAAGCTCGATGCGCTGAATGCTTGGGAATTGGACAACCAATTGGATATTGCCCATGATGCCTTGAATTGCCCGCCCTATGACCAAAAAATTAGTGTCCTTTCCGGTGGAGAAAAAAGAAGGGTTGCTATGGCTAGGTTGTTGCTGACAAAGCCCGATATCTTACTATTGGATGAGCCGACCAACCACCTGGATGCAGAATCAGTACAGTGGTTAGAGCAATATTTACAACAGTTTAAGGGGACAGTCATCGCTGTCACACACGATAGATACTTCTTGGACAATGTGGCAGGTTGGATTTTGGAGCTTGACCGTGGAGAAGGGATTCCTTGGAAAGGAAACTACTCCTCTTGGCTAGAGCAAAAGACCAATCGTATGGAACAAGAAGAAAAAGAAGAGTCAAAGCGTCAGAAGAATCTAAAAAAAGAACTAGAATGGTCTCGGATGACCCCAAAAGCTCGTCAAGCCAAAGGTAAGGCGAGATTGAGTGCCTACGAAAAAATGGCCGGCGAAGAAGCAAGACAAAAAGAATCTAAGCTAGAGTTATATATTCCGCCGGGACCGAGATTGGGTGACGTGGTCATTGAAGTGAATAATGTTACCAAAGGTTTTGATGACAGAACCTTGCTAAAGGATTTTTCTTTCTCTGTACCAAGAAGTGCAGTAGTGGGGATCATCGGCCCCAACGGTGTGGGTAAGACAACACTATTCAAAATGTTGATGGGAGAAGAAAAACCGGATTCAGGTACGATTAGAATCGGGGATACCGTTAAGATGTCTTATGTGGACCAGAGTCATGATGCCATCGATCCCGAAAAAACAGTTTACGAAACCGTTTCCGGTGGCAACGAGTTTGTTGAGATTGGTAGCTATTCTATCAACGCACGTGCCTATTTGAGCCGCTTTAATTTTAGTGGAGTCGATCAGCAAAAAAAGACGGCCGTATTATCTGGTGGAGAGCGCAATCGCCTGCATTTATCGCTTACGCTAAAAGATGGTGGAAATGTGATTTTATTGGATGAGCCGACCAACGATATTGATATTAACACACTTCGTGCCTTGGAAGAAGGACTAGAAAATTTTGCCGGATGCGTCTTGGTGATTTCACACGATAGATGGTTTATTGACCGCTTGGCAACGCACATATTGTACTTTGATGGAGAGGGCAATGCCGAATTCTTTGAAGGAAACTACTCCGACTTTAAAACTAAACGTTTAGACACGGAAGACGATGGCAAGCGCAAGCGGTACAAGAATATGTTGAGCTAGTGTTATTGTAGCTGTTGGGTAAACAAAAGTTGTAGCTCTTGTCTGCCTATCAATATATGTTTGGGAGAATTAGCACAAAATAATCAGCTTGGTCTTGAGCCGGTGGCTTCTTAGAGTACCTTCATATTCTGTTTTCTAAAAAGCCAACCAATAGAGTCGCTGAATATCTTTGGATGGTTTTTATGGCATTTCTAAAAATATTTAGTATCTTGCTGTTGCTTTTTGCACAAGTAATTGTGTACTATTATTTCCTTTTTCCGAAAGGATATCGCCAAAACAATACAACAGATGAGTAACTACAGTGTCAAGCACCTTGAAGAGTATTTTAAAGTTTATCGGAAGTCGGTTAGGGAGCCGGAAGTCTTTTGGGAAGAAATCGCCGAAGAGCATTTTAGTTGGCATAAAAAATGGGACAATGTATTGGATTGGGATTTTGAAAAACCCGAAATCAAATGGTATGAAGGAGCCAAATTAAATATTACAGAGAATTGTATCGACCGCCACCTTCGGACTAAAGGAGATAAAACGGCTATCCTTTTTGAGCCCAATAATGCTGATGAACCAGCACAACATATCTCTTATAAAGAACTTCATAAGCGAGTCAATCAGATGGCTAATGTGCTTAAAACCAATGGTATACACAAAGGAGATCGAGTTTGTATTTATTTACCGATGATACCTGAGTTGGCCATTTCGGTGCTAGCTTGTGCACGTATTGGCGCAGTCCACTCTGTTGTGTTTGCAGGCTTTTCTTCAAATGCTTTATCCACAAGAATTAATGATAGTGATTGTCGGGTGGTGATTACCTCCGACGGATCTTATCGAGGTGCCAAGACGATTGACTTAAAAGGAATTGTCGACGTGGCTTTAGATGATTGTCCCGATGTGCATACCGTCTTGGTCGCTAAAAGAATTGATTCGGATATTTTAATGAAAGAAGGACGGGATAAGTGGCTCCAACCACTTTTGGATAAAGCATCAATATCCTGCGAGCCGGAAATTATGGATGCTGAAGATCCATTATTTATCTTATATACTTCAGGCTCAACGGGGCAGCCAAAAGGCATGGTGCACACGACCGCAGGATACATGGTTTACACCGCTTATACCTTCAAAAATATTTTTCAATATGTGGATGGAGATGTGTATTGGTGTACAGCAGATATCGGTTGGATAACGGGGCATAGCTACATCGTCTATGGCCCTTTGGCAAATGGAGCAACAACAGTTATGTTTGAAGGCGTACCCAGCTATCCGGATTTTGGCCGCTTTTGGGAGATTATCCAAAAGCACAAAATAACACAATTTTATACAGCTCCTACAGCTATTCGGGCTTTAGCCAAAAAGAATTTGAGCTTTGTTGAAAAATATGACTTGTCTTCTCTAAAAGTGATCGGTTCTGTTGGAGAGCCCATCAACGAAGAAGCTTGGCACTGGTATAACGATAATATTGGCAAAAATAAATGCCCAATCGTCGATACTTGGTGGCAGACAGAAACCGGTGGGATTATGATCTCTCCGATACCTTATGTGACACCGACTATTCCGACTTTTGCCACACTGCCATTTATCGGAATTCAGCCGGCGTTGATGGATGATAATGGGGAAGAATTAAAAGGAAATCAAGTGGATGGCCGGTTGTGTATCAAATTTCCGTGGCCATCAATGGCGAGGACTATTTGGGGCAATCACCAGCGTTATAAAGATACTTATTTTTCTGCTTTCGCAAAAATGTATTTTACCGGAGATGGTGCTTTGCGTGATGCCACCGGCTATTATCGAATTACCGGAAGGGTCGATGATGTAATTATTGTCTCCGGCCACAACTTGGGTACAGCACCTATTGAAGATGCCATTAATGAGCACAATGCCGTGGCCGAATCGGCAGTGGTTGGCTTCCCGCACGATGTAAAAGGCAATGCGCTCTGTGGCTACGTAGCATTAAAAGAAGCAGGAGAAACTAGAAATCCCGATAACTTACGCAAAGAAATCAATCAGAAAATTGCAGAACGGATAGGCCCAATCGCCAAACTCGATAGAGTTATCTTTGTGCCGGGATTGCCAAAAACTCGATCAGGAAAAATTATGCGCCGAATCTTGCGAAAAATTGCGACAAACGATATCTCCAACCTGGGCGATACTTCAACATTGCTAAATCCTGAAATTGTCAAAGTTATTATTGAAATATCAGAGTAGCCATTTGTAGATATGAACACTGTTCGTATCTACAAATCATAGCGTAAAGGGCATTTCTTTGGGGTGTATTTCAAAATGTCATCTATTGAAGAACGTAATTTAATGAACGGATGTCAAATAAAGACCGTGCTAGTCCTATCATTTTTCCCACAAGAAAAAAGGGAGCAAAAAGCTTTACTGCTAGATTGTTAGACGTATAAGAGCACGAATACACGAATAACATGCATTCGTGGCTTTTTCTATGTGTGGAGTAGCTTCATTTGTGTAATCTTTAGTAGTTTTTTACCAAAGTATTGTGTTTAGAACCAATATTGTATTCGTCAAATGAGTATACGACAAAATGAAAAGCACCCTTTTTTTTCTGTACCTTTGCTTCTGAAATTTAAAGCCAATGAAAAAAAAGGATAAAATCTATATTGCCGGCCATCGAGGTATGGTTGGGTCGGCCATTTTGCGCAAGCTAAAGAATGAAGGGTTTTCTAATTTTATCTTTCGGACATCCAAACAGCTTGACTTACGCAATCAAGCCGAAGTCAACGCTTTTTTCTCCCAAGAGCAACCGGACTATGTCTTCTTGGCAGCAGCCAAAGTAGGGGGCATCTTGGCCAACAATATCTATCGTGCAGAGTTCTTGTACGATAATTTGATGATTGAAGCCAATATCATCCATGCAGCACACCTGCATCAAGTGAAGAAATTACTGTTTTTGGGGTCGTCATGTATCTATCCAAAAATGGCCCCACAGCCGATGAGAGAAGAGCATCTTTTGACAGGCCTGCTAGAGCAAACCAACGAGCCGTATGCCATCGCTAAGATTGCAGGCATTAAGTTATGTGATGCCTATCGGGCACAATATGGCGATAATTTTATCGCTGCCATGCCCACCAACCTCTATGGGCCAAACGATAATTATGACTTAGAAACATCTCACGTTTTGCCGGCCTTGATGCGCAAGTTTATCGAAGCTAAAAACAGCCAAGCGAAGGAAGTCATCCTTTGGGGGACGGGAAGCCCTTTGCGTGAATTTATGCACGTCGATGATCTGGCTGATGCTTGTTATTTTTTGATGGAACAGTACGATGAAGGGGGCTTTTTGAATGTCGGCACAGGTGTCGACTTGTCAATTTATGAGCTTGCGCAAAAAATAAAAAAACTTGTTGGCTTTGAAGGTGATTTGGTTCAAGATACATCCAAACCAGATGGAACACCCCGTAAGTTGATGGATGTCAGTAAGTTAGATAATGCCGGCTGGTCGTCAAAAATATCTTTAGATGAGGGCTTGGCATTGGTTTATCAAGAAGTGAAAAATCAGTTTTAATGGAAATGATAGCAGAAAAAATAATTGATCAAGTTGTCGATCGCTTTGCAGCAAAGCCGGATGACTTGAGCAATGTGTATAAAGAATTAGCAGCCGAACAGCCGGCGATTATCTCCATGCTGTATTCTACGGACTTAAAGACTTTGACTGACCAAGAGACAGATTTACTGTTTTTTATTGTGGCCGTTCTTTTTGAATCAGTCAAGTCAAACTCGGGAATGCCGGACCTTGTCGAGCCGGAACAGCTAGAAAAAGCAGATGATATCAACTGGAGCAAGATGATGTCGGCAGGCAATGGTAATTTTAGAGAGCGTATCACCCCATTTTTTGATGATTTCTCGCAAGAGGACTTACTGGCTTTCACCGAAGATGCGCTATTGGATGATGACGACCAAGTGGTCTCCGGCATCGGTCGAGAAGCCATCTTTGTGACCGCTAAGACAGTAATTGATGTGTGGACCTAAAAGGTGATGTCAAAAATATCATCACTTATCGATAGGTGAGCAAACTGTCTGAAAAGATGGTGTCTCCCGAATAATTTAGGATATATAAATAGTTAATGCAAGTTAGCTCAAAAGGTATAAGATCCACGAATAATATGCATTCGTTGTAGTTTTTTACCGAAGTATTGCTTATAATATTTTTTATGCGACAAAATGAAATCGACGAAGGGGATTCACGAACGCCACAATGGAGTAGAAGTGGGTGAGCCTAAATGCACCCTGTTTTCATCACAACCATCTTCCTAGCAAAGGCAAAGTCCTTACAGTTGTACACCGATTCCTGCAGAAATATACTCCGCATCAATTAAATGTGCTTTCATGTGGAGCGCTAAAAAGGTTTTGAGACCTTTTTTGCCGAAAGGTAAGAAATGGTAGCGTAGGTTGATTTTGTTGTAGAATGTGTTGGGAATGAGATACTTGTTCGGGCCGATATACACACCGACTTGTACCCCAAAGTCAACTGGTCCGTAGCTCAATTCATGTCCGCCAAAGACCATTAGCCTTTTGCCGGTATTTTTTGTTTCTTCTTCGTTGTATTGCTCCAAAAATTTGAAAAAATTATACACAGAGTAACTGTACTCATATTCAACCCCGAGAAAGCTGTGTTGGACAGCACTTTCGTGAAAAGTAGCGGCCAAGGCTAAGTTGTAAATCAAGTACTTGGGGCCATTGGGTACAATGTACTCTTGGCGAGCGGCGGATGCTTCCGCAAAAAAGCCCCACTTGCGGTATTCCATTTTTTCGGGAGAAAATATGTAGTCGGCTTTTTTGATTGGCTGTGGGGCATAGTTGACGCCTAGTGCTAAAGCGGGGATGTTGAGCCCATAGTTGGGGAGTTGGGATGTGCCGTTGGAGAAATGGGTAAAGCTCACTCCGGCAGTCCATTTCCACTGTGGTGCCCATGATTTTTCGGCAAAAAACCGAAAAGACGTATAATTATTGATGTGGGATCCGATGGCATTGTGTTGTGGGTTAGTAAAAGGGTCGTAGTGCTTAGACAGCCATGCGATTCCCATGCCCAAAGTAGTGCGTAATTTCCAGTTTTTTTGGTTGATGATATGGAGCGTAATGTTGGGCAGCAAGCCGATGGCATTACCAAGTTGTTGGTTGTTGCTCATTCGGAAAAACGCCAGCTCAATCCCAGGCTGTGGAAAATGCTGCTCTTGGTGCCATCTTTTGGTGCCATAGGTCTGGTATTGGCAGTTGATGCTCAATCCTTCGGAAATGCCCCGATTGTCGATGGTTAGTTTTTTGGTGTGCTTGGTAATCGTGCCGGTGTGTAAGATGGGGGAGATAGACCATCCTTTTTGCGCAAGCAAAAAAATAGGGGAGAGTAGGATGGTGATGAATAGGAGCACCTTACGGAAAAGCATATTGTTGATTTTGAGACACGAAATTACACAATTTGTGGCTTTCTGTGTACGAAGCCTCGTTGTTGAAGCCATTTTTTGGTGTTAAAAAGTATTAAAAGCCGTTAATTTTTGGTTAATTGCCAAAAGATTAGTTTCATTGCAGTAGATTCTGACCTATATTTGGTAGGAAGACCAAAATCGGGCACAATATTAACAAACAATTGTGAAATTTTGGGCCGCCGATAACGTTTGAAAACTGATTTTAAAACGAAAATAACAGTAAAATGATGAAGAAATTTCTTTTTCTAGCAATGTTCACCTTAGTAGGTATGACTTCCATAAATGCCCAGCGTGTGGCTTTGGTGGATGTCAATAAAATTTTAGAAGCACTCCCTGAGTACGAAGCTGCTCAAAAACAATTGGATCAATTGGCCGCTAATTGGCGACAGCAAATCGACCAAGAATATGACAAAATAAAAGGTTTGTATAGCAAGTATCAAGCAGAGCAAGTGTTGATGTCAGATGATATGAAAGCCAAAAAAGAAGAAGAAATCATGGCTGCTGAAAAAGCTGCCAGAAAGATGCAGAAGGATAAATTTGGGGCAGAAGGGGCTTTGTTTATGAAACGGGCCGAACTGATTCAGCCCATTCAAGATAAGGTGTACAATGCCATTCAGGATTATGCCAATAAACGTGGATTTGATATCATACTTGATATGGCAGGCTCGGCAGGAGTCATTTTTGCCGGTGACAAATACATCAAAACGGACGATATTATCGCCAAATTGAAAAACTAATTGGCCAGTTGGCTATTTTTTGCGCAAGCAGGAATGCTTCTAATTTGTTAGATTCTGGTATCTTTGCGCTCACTTTTTAATCAAATTTTAATAAAATTAACATGAGAAATACTCTTTTTGCGTTTTTCCTTTCTTTCTTTAGCCTTGCGGCTATCCATGCTCAGAGCTTTGGATACATGAACTCTGCATTGTTTGTGTCTGAGCTTCAGGAAGTAAAAACTGCCAACACATCTTTGGAAGCACTCCAAAAAGCAAAAACTACTACCATCCAAAATATGGTCAAACAACTGCAGGATAAAGCAACTTCTCTAGAACAGAAGCAACAGCAAGGCACCATCTCACCAAAAACCTATCAAGCACAGATGCAAAACTTGGAAGCAGAACAACAAAAAATTGTGAAGCTTCAAGAAACAAGTGCTAAGGAGTTGGAAGCAGAACGGAACAAGCTTTTTGATCCCATTTTGAAAAAAGTTAATGATGCAATTCAAGCAGTCGCTAAAGAAAAATCTTTAACTTACGTTTTTGATACGAGCACAGGTATTCTGCTTTTTGCGGATGAAGCTTTGGATGTCACCGAAGCCGTCAAAGCAAAGTATGGTACGATGTAAATCGTGTCGAATGTTAAAAAAGCCCTTTTGCAAACGCAAATGGGCTTTTTTTTTGTTTAATGGGTATTGTTTTGTACATTTGTCAGTAAACATAGCAATATGAATTATGTGTATAAATTGTTCTTCTTAAGCGTCTTTTTGATGAGTGCATTGGTTGGAAAAGCACTTGTGTCATCTACAGCTCCTACTTTTACAAAAAAAACAATGGTTAGTGAGTTTTCTAAGCATTCCATTGAAGCACAGTTGGGCCGCAAGCTGAAATTTAAAGAAAAAGCAGCTCTCTGGATTTTTCGTAAGAAACTCAAACGACAAGCTAAGAAGTGGTCTAAGACCAACTTGGTTCAAGATACAACAAAGTGCGGTACTATTTTTTTGAAAACAGGTGATGAATTGTCGGCCAATATTCTTGCTGTGATGGATAATAGCGTAAAGTTTACTTTATGTGGGCAAGATGATACCTTGAGCTTAAGCAAAGACGATATCATCAAAGTGAGCCTGTCTGACGGCGTGGTACTATATGCAAACAAAAATAAGAAAATCAGAAAGCCACGAAATGCTACACTCGGCATTCTTTCTGTAGCGTCTAGTCTTGCAGCTTTAGCTTTTGCCTTTGTTTTTCCAATATTAGGCTTTTTGTTTGCTTTGTTGGCGCTTGTTTTTGGCATTGCCGGGTTTACAGGCGCAAAAGGAGATAATCGAAGTATCGCGAGATTGGGATTCTTGTCCGGGATTTTTACGATGATTTATGCTATTCACCGTTTAGTTCGTAAATCCAATAGATTATGAAATACTTGATATTGCTTCTGATGGTTAGTTTGGCAGTAGATGCCAGTGCTTTGATAACCACGGCCAATCCTGTGGCAACACGAACACAGACATCAGATGTGTTCTCCAAAAAGAGTATGGAAAAACGGCTTGGTCGCAAGCTGAAATTTAAAGAAAAAGCAGCTCTCTGGCTCCTGAAGCGCAAGATGAAAAAAGCCTGGCGGCAAAATCCTTTGCTTGCGGTGTCAGATACAACAGAGTGTGCGACGCTTACGCTGAAAAGTGGCAGCAGTATGCAGATAGAACTAATAAAAATTACAGATGACCAGGTTGAGTTTAGGAGATGTGGCGAAGAGACAGAAATGTCCGTTAGTAAATATGATATTGATAAAGTGACACTCGCTAATGGAGTAAAGATTTATACGAATATTGGGCGTCATAAAAAAAAGAGCCATCGATATGTTGATGATGCAACAGCAAAGTTAGGACGAAAATATAACCTTGCTTCGATTGCTTCACTTGTCCTTGCTGCGGTAGTTATTGGTGCAGAGCTATTTGGTTTAGGGTTGATTCTGTTACTCCTTGCTTTGATATTTAGCATTGTTGGAATTTCTAAATCACCCAGAGGTAAGCGTGGGGTGGGAATATTGTCGTTGATATTGACCTTGCTTTTAACAGTGCCTTTTTCAATACTCCTTATATTGGAATTAATATTTTAAAAGACTCAGGAAAGCTGGACGCTAATGGTTAGTCTACTAACCTGAGTTCGATTAAGGATTTGAGATTCAGTTTTCTAAAGTTTTTCATTTTCAATTTGATTTTTTGAAGGCATAGCGGGCTATGGCGAAGAAAATTAAAGCAGAAAATGGACAATTTTTGGAAATCTGGAAGAAAAACAAAGGTAATTGTCAACTCCTAGGTAAATTTTACTTTGTTTTCTGAATCCAAAGGTTTGGTCGAACTCAGGTTACTAGTCATTAGCGTCCAGTTTTAAACTAATTTCCGGTTTTTATTCTTTTCGCTTCTTCCTCTAGGCCGGTTTTGCGGCGCCGAGCAGCTTTTACTTTGGCATTTCCAAAATTGTAAGTGAAGTTGATTTTGTAGCGATGGCTTTCCCAGTTGCCACCACCGGATATGCGTTGACCTGCATATAGGCTCTCTGCTTCCCAATGTTGGGTGTTGAAAATATCATCTAAACCAATCTTTATATTCCCATTTCCTTTGAGTATCTTCTTTTGAAGGCCGATGTCCATTCCCCACATGCTTTTGGTCTTGAAGGTGCCGCCCCAGACACTAGGTGACGCATAAAAACCTGAGAGCTCAATCGCAATATCTTTTGGTAGCCTAAAAGTGTTTTGCGCATAGATGTTGACTCCGGTGACCTTTAGGTTGATTTTTTTGTTGGGCCCAAAATCTGCTTTGTTGATATTTTGATAGGCATTAATGTTTGTGTAAGCCGACCACCATTTATTGATAGGAATGGGTGTGCTTATGTTTAAGCTGTAAATATCCAAAGAAGCAATATTTTTCCAAGTGATAAAGCTAGAGCTTGTATTAATCGTGTCCATGATGCGGGTCATGTAATCGTCAATATGTGTGTAGCTAAGGGATGTCGTGACCATTTGCATGAAGGTATGACTCAATTGCAAGTTGTGAGAAAAATGGGGTTGTAAAAATGGATTACCTTTTTGATAGGTGAGCTCGTCTAGCTTAAATTCAAACGGATTCAATTCCTGATAGTTGGGACGACTCACTCGCTTGCCATAGCTCAGTCTGAAGCTATTCTTTTGATTGGCAGTATAGGATAAGGCCGCAGATGGAAACCAGTCTAGGTAGTTGCGTTTATCTGGTTTGTCCTGGTTGTTTTTAATGGCAATTAGTTCTCCTGTTGTGTTGGTGTTTTCAGCACGTAAGCCCACCGTAAAACTTAATTTTTCATTGATAGGACGCATAAAACTAAAATAACCTGCTGTCACTTTCTCGTTATATTTAAAGGTGTTGGTTCGGTTAGAGTCTAAGACGGGGGAGTCGTTGATGACGTTGTAGTAATCAAACGTATTGTCCGTGTTGACATCGGAAAATTTTGTCCCTAACTCTAATTTGCCACCTAATACTTTTTTCTCAAAATCAACCTTCCCAACAAGGATGGATATCTTGCTTGGCGAGTTGGTTCGGTTCTCATTTCTAGAAAGCAAAGTAGCCTGATCCGAATCATAGTATTGGTTGGGCTGCTGAGAGAGACTTTTGTTGTTGAATAAACCATAGTCTAAATCAATATTTAATTCGGTTCCGGATTTTTGTTTGAATTGATAATTCAAGTTGATGTTGTTTCTGTTTCGGGTGCCATCTACATCACTTTTGGATTGCAAGTAGTTGATGGCTGCGATATCGTTTTCTGGGTAGATACGTGTGGTGCCATTTACGGTATTGATGTCATCGCTATATCCGCCATTGAAAAGGATTCCTAAAGTGTTTTGGTCATTTAAGAAGAAATCTAAGCCTGCTTTGAAGGAGATGCCTTGGTCATCAGAGATAGAAGTGTTTTGATTGTCATAAACGTGTTGACCTAGTTCTCTTTTTAGGTGTGTGCCGTTTTCCCAAAGCCCTTTGTTATAGTTGGCACTGCCAAAAATATTCATTTTTTTATTTCGATAATTACCGCTTAGTCCAGTGCGGTACTTTCCAAAAACACCAATGGAGTACCCAGCGGTCAATGTGCCATTAGCGCCAAAATTTTCATTTTTCTTGAGCCGTATATTAATGATACCGGCATTGCCTTCGGCTTCGTATTTGGCCGAAGGGCTGGTGATTATTTCTATCGCATCAATCTGTTCTGATGGGATGTTCTTGAGCATGTTTGATAGATCTCCCGCAGACATAGGTGTTTTGCGTCCGTCGATATAAACCAATACTCCGGATTTGCCAAGCAGGATGATGTTGTCGTTGTTGTCAACGATAACTCCAGGAGCCTTTCGGAGTAATTGCATCGCATCACTCCCAGAAGAGTTGATGCTTTTGTCAATGTTAAAAATTGTTTTGTCGGGTTGGATTTCAATCATCCTTCTTTGGGTAGAAACGACAACTTCTTCTAAAGTTCCCAAATTTTTGAGACTTATTCTTCCTAGGTCTTTGCCGCCTTTCGGCGAAAAGGATGGAGACGTAAAGGCTTCCATACCCACATAAGTTGCTTCAAGATAGTAGGTCTGGTCGGCTTTGGGAGCGTAAATACTAAATTGACCATCTTCGAGCGTGTAGCCTACTTTGGCAATGCTGGAATCCGGTAGACTATACAATAGGATGTTGGCGTATGATAAAGGCTCTCCGGTTTCGTTAAGAATAATTCCTTGGATTTGATTGGCTGGATTTTGAGCAAAAGCGCTGCTTGCGCAAAACAAAAATGCTAAGCTAATAAGAAGATGTTTCATTGGTTTTCTTTTGGTTGATTCAAATTCGATTAATTGAATGATGGCTAAGAACAAGAAAAGTTACAAAATGTGGAATTGTTTATCGACCAAAAGGCTATTATTTGGGATTAAGGAATGATAATAATGAATTTTGGCGAAAGCCGACCTACAAAATGGGCTCAATGCTTAGACTAGAATTGACCAAAGTAAGAACTGCAAGACCATAGGGACGAATAGGTTGTCATATCCTTTTGTACTCAGTAATTCGACTATAGTACCAACGGTGCTCATGAGAAGGGATATGGTGATTGCTTGCGCAAAATTATATGAATAGGCCTGTAAGGTAATTAAAGTGATGAGCAGAGTCGTAAAAAAGAAAACACTTGATCCTAAGTATGTCTTTTGTAGCTCCCTTCCGCGAAGGCGTATTTTTTTTGTGCGAGTGGCAAAGCGTGTACCTGCTAGTCCCGCCAGTGGATCGCTAATCCCTAGTATTAAAATTGGGAGCACAAATAGTAGGTTGTTTGATTCTGTCTTAGCAATCACAAAAAGCCCACAAATAGCAATGGGTAAAAGATAGCTTCCGGCAGTATGTCGCTGAACGGAGTCAATCGAACGAAAAGAGTTTTTTCTTTTTCCTATAAACAATAAAAGGAAAAAGAATAAACCAATAGCTATTACATGCCAGTAAGAATCAAAAATTACAATAAAAATAAGACTTGACAGGGATCCTAAGATGTGGGCAAGTTTGCGCGTGTATTCGGTGGCTATAGAATGGCTCTTGTGCAAGTATTCACTCAATAATAAAATGAACAATAGGCCACCCATCAATAGAATCATCCATGTTAGTTGGTTGCTCATCCGCTTAAATATTTAATAAATAAAAAAACAAATGAACCCACAACCAAAAAGCTATCAAATCGATCTAGAAAACCACCATGTCCCGGAATCCACTGACTGTAGTCCTTAATGTCTAGCTTTCTTTTGCCATAAGAAGCCAAAATATCACCACTAAATGCTGAGATGGCAATGCCTAGGCCTATTGTAATTGACTGGTTACCAGTAAGTTGTAATGTGTTTTTTATGAATATTGATGTGATGATTGTGAAAAGCATTCCACCAATTAGTCCTTCAACTGTTTTGTTAGGGCTGATATGGGGGATTAGTTTTGTCTTTCCAAATAACTGCCCGGACAATTGGCTAAATCCATCAAATACGGTGACCAGAAAAAAAGCATAAAAGAGTATCGCCCTTTCCATTTGACTAAATTGAAAAAAGAAATATGCCAATACAGAAAAAGGGATTAAGTAGGCTAGCTTGAAAAAACCGGAGTGGGTTCTTAGGTTTTGGATAAGCTCTATAGCACCAAAAATAATAATAATGCCACTTACTATTTGAAAATATTCTGGTTGGAACAAAATGGAAATGAAAATAAAATTAACTAGCAGAAGATACGTGAAATACTTGAGCCAATTCTTTCGGCGAATGGATTGTTGTTTTTTTTTGTTGACAACAAAAGTGATGATTGCTCCAAGCAAAAAGTAAAATAATAGTATTTTGTATAGAAATAATTCCACTTATTTGTCTTTTAAAACCCAATACAAGCCTTTCGAGTTGGACTTCATTTCTGGTAGGATGAGCTGGATGGTGATGTGCTCAATGAAGGACAGAATGCCCCACACAATCATGAAATAGTAAAAACCGGTATGGAAGCCAAAGGCAAAAAGAACGAAGAAGAAGCTGCCCTGAATATAGCCCCCTATTTTTGAAGAATACAAATGCAGACTTGCCAGCCTTTGGAATTTTACCAAGGATACAATCGTTGTAGCAAGAAATAAACCAATGAAAATATAAAAACTGGTCATGTGTGGTTCAAAATCTGATGCCTTGAAAATCAATATTCCTAGTATAGCCAAAATGTAAGTACCATCATCCGCCATGGAGTCCAATCGTGCCCCGAATTCTGTTTGGAGATTAAAACGCCTAGCAATAAACCCATCTAAAATATCTGTAAAAAGGTTGAAAATAAGCAGAATAGCAAATAAACGCTCTTGGTGGGAGAGAACAAGGTAAAGGACAAACGGAAATGATAAGAGCCGGTAGCCGGAGAGCATGTTAGGGACATTGAGCAGTTTTCGGTCCATCCTTTTTTTTGTAAAGATAATGTAACTATAATTGATATTTTAATGACTTTGGTAAAGGTCAGGCAAAAGTGCGAAAATAAGTTGATAAAGTATTGAAAATCAACTGATTGTGTTTTTTGCTTGATTGTTTTTTTGCTTTTTTTCTGAAGGAAGGTCAAAAGGGATTTGTCAAAAATGTTTTAAAGCTTCACGACGACTTAGGTTGCTAAGCTCGTGTTGGTTGACAAAATCTTTAACCCACAGAGGGTTTGTTTTGGCATATTCTCGCAAGATCCAGCCGATTGCCTTATTAATGAAAAATTCTTTTGAGCCCAGTAGGTATTCGATGTTATTGGATAGAAGTTGGGTGTCAAGTTGATCTTTGTATTTTAATTGGAAGAGTAGAGCTGTGCGTTGCAACCATCTGTTATTTGAAGTTAGCCATTTTTGGGACAATTCTTTTTTTCTTTCCGGAAATTCTTTGAGATAAGTCCCGACCAAATGTGTAGCAATAAAATCTACAGTATCCCACCAGGAATTATTAATAATTAGATGCTCAAAAAGTTGGATGTCATTGTGTTCATTTTGTTTGTTGTATTTTTGCGCAAGTTCTACGGCAGCATAATGGTACTCCCTTTCCGGTCGAGTCCATAGCGTGTGAACAATGGCTTTCATCTCTGCTTTGGGTGGTAGGTAAGCTTGCGCTAAAAAAGGTTTTAATAGCTGTCTCCGCAAAGGGGCTTTAATTCCTAAAAAAACAAAATGATTTTTCATGTAGGCCTCCATTGATGCGGCATTGGTGGGGTCTGCATGAGCTCTGAATTCAGACTCTAGCTGGTGTAGATAGTTTTCCATGTTAATGCTGGATGATTAATTTTTTTCGAAAGAAAAGCTTATTTGAAAGGATATGTAGGGTGTAGATGCCATTTGGTAAGTTGCTGATATTGAGCGCACTGTGTGGTTTTTTTACCACAAGGGGGATTTGCCCAAACTGATTGGTAATGTATATGAAATCAATTGGGTTTTGCCCCAGTTTTACCTGAACGGTTTGTGATGTCGGATTCGGTTGGATGGTTAGACTGCTGGGTGCAAACCAGATGCTAGTATTAGAAGAATGGTTGATTCTCCCGTTGAAACCTACCTGTTGGAGCCGATAGATATTTTCTCCAAAATTAGGCGATGTATCCACTGTGTGATAATACTGTCGGTTTGGGGATAGCTTTTGAAGGGTTTGCCATTTCCCATTAGGCGAAAGTCGCTCTAGTAAAAAATATTCTGCATCAACTTCAATAGTAGTCGTCCAAAATAAGTCAATGGTATTAATATTTGCCTTGCCATAAAGATTGGCAAAGTATTCTACCGGCAATGGTAGGTGGGTGCAGCTCAATTGGTTGATTGTGTCCCAAAGTGGCTTGGTCTTGGGGATACAATCATGCTTGTAATACCACCAAAAATAGCCACCAATATAGTTAGTTGTGGTGATGTTCATTTTGTAATATCTATCCATATATTCGGCCTTGCTTGTTTCATTGATTGTGCCACATTCGCCCATACCTAGCTTTGAATTTGGAAAAATGACGTGAAGACTATCAAAAACTTCTTGCCACTGTTCGGTGGTGAGTTGGACATCTTCACAGTCATCTTCATAATAGCTAACCAGTACATAATCAAGACCTTGCTTCATGGAAGCAGGAAGGTTGTCATGAATCCAAGTAAACATTTCATTTTCTGGGTGGTCATAGTAGCATGCATGATTGTAGTAGAGTGTAAGTGCTGTGGTTTTACCATGATTTTTGACGATGTTGTACGCACCTTCTATTTTTTGGATGACATCTGAAGCGGAGCCGACCCAGTCTCCGTTGACTTCATTCCCAACTTCCCAAATGTCAATCACATCTTGAAATTCATCTAAATACTCTGTCGTTCGATTGAGATATTGTTCGATGGAATAATCGGTCACATAGTAGCTGTCTAATAGCTCGCCCATGATAAAGCAGGCTGGCGCCAATTGATTTACGACGGTGGTGTATTCGTTTGCAGCGCTATTCTCGTCAAAAACAATACGTGCGGTTGGTTTTAGGCAGTGACTATTGAAGGCATCTACAATGTCTGACGTATTGGACCAAGGATCATCAATGGTGATACCAAAAACCCAGTTTTCATTGACGACAGATTGGCTGTAACCAAAGATAGGTGCAAAGAGAAGGATGGCAAGTAGTAACTTGGTCATATTGGAATATTTACACTCAAAAGTAACGAAAAAAGAGTAAAATAGCTTATCCAGGCCAAAAATACTAGGCATTTCCTTGTGAGAATGCTTCGGTCAATTATGGAGTGTCAAAAAACACGATAGTTTCTTAATTTAATGCAAGTTAGCTCAAAAGGCTAAGTTTGAATAATGATTGGTCAGGAGCTGGTTCGTGTTGTCAAACTAGACACATAAGAGCCACGAATAACATGCATTCGTGGCTTTTTCTATGTGTAGAGTAGCTTCATTCGTGTATTCTTTTGTAGTTTTGCCGAAGTGTAGTCTAAAGGAGTACCTTGTAGGTGATATTTTGTAGCTGTGAAAATAAAGAAAATATGAGGAAGTATCTGTTATTTTTATGCTATTATTAGGCAGAGATTGATGGAACTACCAAAAAAACACGTGTTACATAGAAAAAAATGCAATATTCCCTAGAAACATTTGCAAGTAGATTATATTCTTCGTACCTTGCGACCCCAAGAATATTGACACATATACTTTACTTATATAAAGTGTAGTGTTTAGATATCGTGGTAAAGCCAAATGTGTACTTACCATGATTGATTATAGATTAGGTTGAAAAAGGTAAATTGGTGGTTTTTGTATTAAAAAAATATATCATACAAAAACAAATCAATACTTTGCTTTATTTTTGCCAAACAATTCGAACTTTCATCTAGTCTATTCGTACTTATCCCCTATAAGATTGTTCTAATGGACAGTCATCTATTTAAATCGATTACACCATTTTATAGTATGCTCATTTTTGAGCGTACCAAATTTTGTATAATCTAGTTGTTGAAAGACTGACTAGTTAGTACAGTAGTTGGAGCAATCCAATACCCATTTACTTTTATAAACCAACAGATTAACAACCATGAACCACCCTTATCCTGCCTTCAAATCCCTTTGGGACACTTTGAGTAACAATTACTCAATTCAAAAAATGACACTTGTTAGTGCATTTTTATTAACATTTTCTTTTGCTTTCGCCCAAAATTCGTCCGTAGACGGCTTTGTTTGGAAAGATACAAATGGCAATGGCATCCAAGATGCTGGTGAGCCAGCTTTAGCCGGTGTCTTTGTAATGTTGAAAGATCAAGCTGATATTTATTTTGGCTCGATGGATACCGGAACTGATGGACTATACAGTTTTACTGGATTGCCAGCAGGAAGCTATAAGGTTAAGTTTGCATCAGGAGATGCTAATTTATGGGTAACTGACAAGGAGCAAGGAAGTGACGTCACTATAGATAGTGACGTGAATTTCAATTTTGCATCAGGCTGGACAGATGTATTTGCGTTAGGAGCTGGAGAAGCTAAGACAGATATTGATGCCGGTTTTGTGCCGCAGGGTGCAGGGGATGTTTGTGACAATGTCATAAGTGGTGGAGAGATAGGCGGCATGAGTCCGATATGTAGTGGAACAGAAGTTACTTTAACAAATATTATTTCTGCAAGTGGCGGCTCAGGAGCTATAGAGTATATGTGGTTGTCTAGCCCCGGCACCGTGACGAACAATGATTTAGCGAGTGTGATAACTGGTGCGAATGGATCAACATATACAGTAACGTTGACAGAAACGACGACCTTCCGCAGATGTTCCCGCCGAGCAGGGTGTACAAGCTGGGGATCTGGCGAGAGTAATCTCTTTACCGTTGTAGTGGATCAGAATTGTGGTAGTTCTGCATCAGTGAGTAATTTTGTCTGGGAAGATACTAATGGCAACGGCATCCAAGATGCTGGCGAGCCAGGCCTAGCGGGAGTATACGTCCAGTTGACTGATGCGAATGGGAACTACATAAATAGTACATATACCGTCGGTACCGATGGAGAGTACATCTTCGGTGGACTTTCAGCAGGAAGTTATAAGGTTAAGTTTGCTTCAAGTGATTTTGCTTATTGGGTAACCGATAAGGATCAAGGAAGTGATGATACCAAAGATAGTGATGTAACTCCCAATTATGCATCAGGCTGGACAGATGTATTTGCGTTAGCAGCCGGAGAAGCTAAGACAGACATTGATGCAGGCTTTGTGCTTAAGTCTAACTCCGGAGTTGTAGCACCTGGAAGTACTTGTGGAGATATAGCTGGTTTTGCTTTGTTAGGTTTTTACAGTGGTCATGGATACTATCTTTCTGATGCAGATATGGTCTGGGATGATGCGAATCAATCTGCCACTAATTATGGTGGATATTTAGTCGCTATAAATTCTTTTGATGAAAATCAGTTTTTGATTGATTATGTTGATGTTAGCGCATTTATTGGCTTGAATGATGCGGAGTCAGAAGGGACATTAGTTTGGGCAAATGGAGATCCTTACAAGGCCGATGTTTTCTCTTTTGCTAATGTTAATTTGGATCAATCTGATGGTCGTGATTATGCAACCTTCAATCCTTCGACGGGTCTTTGGGACATGAATCATAGTTCGTTTACAGAAAAGAGATTTATTATGGAAATGAATTGTGGTGCACCAAGTGCGACACCAAGAAGCAATTCTTTTCACTCCTTGAATCTCTATCCTAATCCCGTGAGTAACTCATTTAAGTTAGATGTCATTTCTGACAATGAAGAAGAAATTTCTGCAACGGTGTTAAATTCTCAAGGACAGGTTATTTTCTCATCTACACAGCATTTTATCCAAGGACAAAATGTTGTTGAATTTGATGTGAATACATTGCCAGAAGGACTTTATTTCCTAAAACTAAGTGGTGAGAATGTGAATGTATATAAGCGCTTTATCAAATTGGCTTATACCAAGCAGGAGTAAAGTAAGCATACCAATGTTAAAATAGCCGTCATGTCCTACTGGAGATGACGGCTATTTTTTTTGCCAATTGCCAATAAAAATAGGGTGGGGCAATATTTGGACAGGAACAGCTAACGCTTGCTGTGTGGGCTTGTTATAAGTGATTTCATACAACGAGTACCCATATTATTACTTTTTTTTACTATATTTGTCTCGACAACATAAACCTACAAACTATTCCCTAGTTGATTTTACATTGAAATATTGAACATGAAACATCTTAACCCAATACTCAAGCTCCATGGCTTTTTGCTAAAAAATTTTCCGTTCAAAAAGATAACACTTCTTGTGGGCTTTTTATTTGTTGGCTCTTTGGCTTTCGCAGAATTAGCCACTACGGATTTTGTGACCACCTGGAAAACCGATAACCCTGGGGCTTCCAGCAATACTTCCATTTCTATTCCTACTGCGGGAACAGGATACAACTATGATGTGGATTGGGACAATGATGGTGTTTTTGATGAATTAGGTATAACAGGTAATGTGACTCATGATTTTGCGCAAGTGGGTACTTATACAATCCGTATTCGTGGAGATTTCCCAAGGATAGCCTTCAGTGGTGGTGGAGATAAAGATAAGATTCTTGATATTGTTCAATGGGGAAATATTAATTGGACATCCATGTACAATGCGTTTAAAGGGTGTACTAATCTGATATCTTCTGCCACGGATAGTCCGAATCTGTTAAGTGTGACGGGAATGGGTTATATGTTTTCGAATGCAAACAAATTTACTGGAAATCTTGAAAATTGGGATGTGAGTAATGTGTTGAATATGGAGTATATGTTTTTTAATGCTTATGAATTCAATTCTGATATTAGTGGGTGGGATGTGAGCAAGGTGGAGAATATGGGCTATATGTTTCAAGGTGCTAGTAAGTTTAATCAGCCGCTAAGTAGCTGGGATGTAAGCCAGGTGACCTCAATGTTGGCAATGTTCTCTAAGGCTATTAAGTTTAATCAAGCCCTTATTAATGACCTAGGAGATAATACAAAAAATTGGGATGTAAGCAAGGTGACCACGATGGCGGCTATGTTTGCTTTTGCTAATGATTTCAATCAATCACTTAGTACTTGGGATGTTAGCAATGTGGAGAATATGGGTTATATGTTTTCTAGTGCGAAGGTCTTTAATCAATCGCTTGATGCGTGGAATGTAAGTAAGGTGACAAATATGCAAGGTATGTTTAGTCAGGCAACGGCCTACGATCAAAGCTTAGGTGCTTGGAAATTAGATGGTAAGCCGAATCTTATGAACATGTTAGATAACTCCGGACTATCTTCATCTAGCTATGATAATACGCTAGTAGGTTGGCACAATCAAACTGACTGGATCAATAATCCTGTCAAAGACTTGAGCTTAGGTGTGGAAGGTCTTACCTATTGTACAGCAACAACTGAGCGAAATAATCTGGGTGATGCCAATGTATTGAACTGGACAATTACAGGTGATAATGTTTGCGCAAGTCTACCGGTAGAATTGGGTTATTTGGTGGCTCATCTCAACCAATCAACCGTCACCTTAGAATGGGAAACACAATCAGAAACGAATAACCGGGGGTTTGATGTTCAAAAAAGCAGGGATGGATTAAGTTGGGTTGACATTGGTTGGGTCGAGGGAAAAGGCACTGATAGGTTGCCGAATCAATATGAGTTTGTAGATGAAAAACCGTTTGGAAAAGCAAACTATTATCGCCTAAAACAAATTGATCTTGATGGAAAACTGAACTATTCTACTGTCGTAAATATTTATTTTCACGTATCGCCTTCCGTGGTCATTTTTCCCAATCCCGCACATGAGCAAATTACAATCAAAGGCTTGGCCACAAAAGCTGTAACTGCCATTCATATCTCTAATGCCTTAGGGCAAAATGTATTGACCACTCAAGAAACAACCATAGATGTCAGCCATTTTCCGAAAGGCATTTATACCATTGAAGTACAATTGGAGCAGCGAGTTGTTTTAGAAAAGTTAATTATTAAATAAGGATGCTTTGGCGTTTGGGTGACTAAGGATGTTTGTTGTGATTTTGCGAAAGCTACAATGGTAACTAGTCTGGTAGCGTGTTTTTGTAATAATAAAAATGCCGTTTTAGAGATGTATTAGCAGAGTTAGAGAGCCGAAGTAGCTCTGTGGGAGCGGTGCGACTTCTAAAACTAATAACCTGGCAGCGAAGCAACCATTATATTTTTTTACCTACGCCATACCTTTTTAAAAATAATCCCTATCTTTGTCCCACATGGGGGATTAGCTCAGCTGGCTAGAGCGCTTGCATGGCATGCAAGAGGTCACCGGTTCGACTCCGGTATTCTCCACAAACAAAAGCCAATACACGATTACAGTGTGTTGGCTTTGTTTTTCTATTTTTGAACTGTCTTATTTTTTGGTAAGTCTACAAGGACATCACGATTTCAGCGAGCCCTTTCCGCAAGGACATAGAATCTCTAAAAACCGGAGTTCGATTAAGGATTTGAGATTCAGTTTTTGGAAATCTGGAAGAAAAAGAAAGGAATTGTCAACTCCTAGGTAAATTTTACTTTGTTTTCTGAATCCAAAGGTTTGGTCGAACTTAGGTTAAAAAGTAGAAGCAGACTTGAATAATCGCTTCCAACGAATACCCTTGTTAGGGCCATTTTTCTCGACAGACATCCATATAAACAATGGCTTTCCGACAATGTGGTCTTCTGGCACAAATCCCCAGAACCTTGAATCTTCGGACATGTGGCGGTTGTCACCCATCATCCAATAATAATCCATCTTAAAAGTATAGCTGTTGGCTTCTTTGCCATTGAGATAGTACTTACCATTCTTGACATCTAGCTGATTGCCTTCATAGACACGAATAGCTCTCTGATAAAATGGAAATGTAAAACTATTCAAAGGTATGGTCATGCCACGCTCGGGAATAACCACAGGTCCATAGTTATCTATTGTCCAACTACTCATAATCTTTGAGTCATGTGGAAATAGCCCGGGATTGGGCTGATTCTCTTGTGCTTTGACTATAATATTGGGGCTTAGGCTTTTTATTTTTTCGACCTGCTCGCTGTTGAGAGCATAAATACTGCCCTTGCCATTAGTGCCTTCTTTTTTGTTGACGCCCATTGCGGCCAAAGCTTGAGGGCTGATAGGGGCACCAACGGATACAACGGAGTAGAGAAATTGCATTTTCTTTGGATTCTCAGCAGCTTTACCATTGATAAACACCTGTCTATCACGGATTTGTAGGGTGTCACCGGCGACGCCAATACACCGTTTGACGTAGTGATCTTCCTTGTCAATTGGACGTGTGGTCAGCGGATAGTGGGTCGATACGTAAGCCAAATCCTTGTTTTGTGGATTGCGCCGAACATCATAAATGCTGAACGTACGACCTGGATATACATAGACGCTATCACCTTCCGGATAATTAAAAACCACGGGCATATTGTGGTCTAATTTTTTGATGGATTTGAATCGGTGATAATCCAAGCTAGGATGAGTCAGGTACGACTCTCTATTGATAAATGGAATCCGATTATGTAGAAGGGGGACCTGTAAAACGGTCATTGGAGTCCGAATACCATAATGCACTTTACTCACAAATAGATAGTCACCAACCAATAGTGAACCTTCCATGGATGGTGTCGGTATTACATACGCCTCAATCAAAAACATCCGTATAAATGCTGCTGCAAATACGGCAAAAATAATAGATTCGGCCCATTCTCTAGCACCATTTTTCTCGTAAGGACTGGTGCGGAGCATTTTTTGATAAGTGGCCTTGTCTCCTTCTTTTTTGGCTAAAAGCATTTTTTCTTTGTACTCTTTTTCCATCGTATAGTTAGGCCCACGATATTTGTCCTGCGCATTTTTGCCGATGGAGTGGAAGATGACCGGTGTAGCTATAACCGCCAAAAAACTATCCAAAAACTTAAACCTACCAAAAGAACGTACCATGTCTACTGCCATGCCGGCATAGATGAATATATTGACAATGGGTACTAGTAGCCATAGCGCATAAATCGGCTTACGCCCAATGAGCTTAGCCCACTCCATAAAATTAATGCCAGGGATATACGCTTTAGACTTTGATACGCCAGCCTTCTCAAATAAAGGAGCTAGTGTAAAACTGGTCAAAAGGTAAAAAATGATTAATGCAATTAGTATTGTCACGACCTATTTTTTAGCAAAGAAACGCAAAATCAGCCAAAAAGTGGCTCTTTTGAGACTAACAAATGATATTTTTCGACAAAGTATCCCTACTCCTGCACTTCTCCATAGATTATTAGCTTCATGCCCCGTCTCTTTCCATCAAAAAAAACACGTATCTTCTTCTGAAACCATCCCCGTTTTTGAGCGTCAAAAACCACTTTTATCTCTCCGGTTTCTCCGGGATTAATGGGATTTTTTGACCACTCGGGTACTGTACAACCACAGGTGGTTCGGACTAATTCTACCAATATAGGTTGGTCAGAATCATTCTTAAATTGAAAGACATGTATGGCAGGCTGACCCTGTGGAATGTCACCATAATCAAACTCCCGACCACCGGTCCACTCTATTGATTGCCCGTAGCTAATGCTTGCGCAAAAAAGAAGGAAAAAGATGAGTAGTGGCTGGCGCATGAAGTTTGTTTTTTTGTTATGTAAGTGATTGATTATCAGTGTGATAAGTTGCTTGGTCAGGTGTGCTTGCATTTTTAGCCAATGCACTCGTTTGAGTCCTTTTTGCGCAAGCAAGAAAAACAAAGTCTACTCCGGGGTGCGGTCAACTAATTGAAAGCCATTGCCATGAATATTAATTATCTCTAGGTTGGGGTCATTGCGTAGGTATTTGCGCAGCTTGGTGACGAAGACATCCATGCTCCTTGCGGTAAAATAATTGTCTTCAAGCCAGATCCTTTCCAAAGCTTCTGAGCGGGGTAAGATGTCATTAATCTTGACACAAAACAACTGCAATAGATGGGCTTCTTTTGGCGAAAGCCGAGTATCTTCTTCTCCGGAGTTAAAGGAAAGAATCCGAGACTTATAGTCAAAATGATATTTCCCAAAAGTGAATTCATCCGCCAGTTTTTCTTCAGGCTTTTTTATAGAGCGCTTAAATACATTTTGGATGCGCAGCAGTAATTCTTCAGAGTTGAAAGGCTTGGTAATGTAGTCATCAGCACCTATTTTGAGCCCCTCTATGACGTCTTCTTTAAGCATTTTTGCTGTCAAGTAAATCAGCGGTACAGCCTCGTCTTTTTTGCGGATTAGCTTACCTAGGGTAAAACCATCCATCTTGGGCATCATGACATCCAAAATACATAAATCGTAAGGACCTTTTTGAAATTGCTCCCACCCGGCTTCTCCATCTTTGGATAGGGTGACTTCATAATCATGCATCTCCAAGTATGATTTTAGGACGTCCCCAAAATTCAAATCGTCCTCTACCAATAAAATACTAGGGTGTGTGTGTGCCATAAATACTATTTTTTTGTAGTCGGAAAGCTGAGCACAAATTGGCTCCCCTTTCCTAGTTCACTCTCGACGGTTATCTGACCGCCTTGTAGCTCAACAAGGGTTTTTACGTACGATAGGCCTAAGCCAAATCCTTTGACATCATGCCGATCGCCCGTGTGTACTCTATAAAATTTTTCAAAAATGTGTTTTCTCGCTTCTTTTCCAATCCCAATTCCGTTATCTTTTATTAAAACTTGAAATGTTCCGTTCTCATTGCGTGTTAAGACCGATATTTTTGGTTTTTCTATCGAATACTTGTTCGCATTGTCCAATAAATTGTGGATTATGTTTGAAATATGTGTTTTGTCTAGCTCCAAAATCGAATTAGGGCTGTCCAATTGCATGTCGATTTTTCCACCTTTTTGCTCCACTTGAAGTCGAAGATTATTAACAGCTTCTCGTATAACTACATGAATATCAACGGATTCTAGCTTTAATTGGACTTCTTTTCTTTCCCACCTTGCAGAGTTTAAAACCTGCTCCACCTGTTTGTGCATTCGCTTATTCTCCTGTCGTATTATATCTGCAAAGCGTTTGACCTTCTCCGGATTGTTAATGATAGATGGATTTGTAATCGAATCTGCTGCCAGCGAAATAGTGGCTATAGGTGTCTTAAACTCATGCGTCATATTGTTCATGAAATCAGACTTCATCTCGGAGACTTTCTTTTGGCGTAAAATGATGAATATCGTATAGAAAAAAATGAGCATCACAATCCCTGTAAATAATACCACTGCCAATACATAGGGCATTAATGTCGAACGAATGAAATTTCTTTTTTGTGGAAAAAATACCATTAACTGCCCGGGCGACTGTTTGTCTTGAGCAAATAAAAAGGCATTGTACGGTGTCTTTTTTAAGTCAGCAAATCGTTTTTGCACAGGTTGATGGCCACCACCATTGACCAAGTAATGACCATTGTAGATGACAAATTCATTTTTTTGATTGGAGAATACACCATAGCTATAATCTAGGCTGATACCATGGTTTTTCATTTCCTTGCGGAAAAATGATTCCAATTTAGTGACTGGGATGCGTTGTTCAACAGGAAGCGTGTCCATGCCACGGGTTAGCGCATCTAAGGCACCAAATTTATCATTTTTTAATTGCTCCGAATTGCTGACTGTTCGCATGAGTTCAATCAACGAAAAATTATCGTCAGTTTCTTTTTCTATTTCTTCGGCAGAATAGCCGTTGATGGCCACGATAGCATCATTGGTTTCGTTTTTTTCAAGGCGGCTGCTGACATTCGCCAATACCGAAAATACACTTTTGTCAAACTGCTCCGTGTTGAGCTTGATGCCTAGGCGGATGGAATATACCTGGAGATAGATGATTCCTATCAAGGCTATCCCCATAATCCCAATAATCCACCTTATTTTGTTTTTTGTCATCTTTCGGAATAATCAAACCGAAATTACTACATTTTTTCGGCTTACACCAAATTAATATAGTTTTAACAAGAAATTAACGTCTGGGGGAGTTGGAATTATATTGTTTTTTTTGTTTGCTAAATTTATTTTTTTAAATTTGCGGAGTAGTGCGAGATTTTTATCGTAAGCAAAAAATTAGATATAATGAAAAGATTTAGTCTTTATTTCTAGCATCTTCTGTGCTTAATGCTCTGGTATTGATTGGGCTAATTCATCTGTCGATGACAATGATATTGATATGTCACATTGTGCGAATGGTGTATATTTGTATCAAGTGATCACTACTTCGGGTGTTGTTAGTGGACTGTTGGTTAAGCACTAGCTTTTGTTGTAAATGAAAAAAATAATATATGAAACCATACAATTATCTGATATTGTTATTCTTGATTTTTTTGGGATGTACCAAAGAAGAGTTACAAGATGAATCCTACACAAACCTTCCATTGCCTAAAGGGATATTTTATGATGGGCGAGTAGATACCTTTTCTTATCCATTTTATATGTTTCCGTGTATTAATCCCAATAATTCTGATGAGTTCATTTTTTATGAGAAGACAAGAAGAGATACGGTGGTTAATGGTATCCAAGCTCACTATGTTTTAGCGCAAGCGTTTGTATATAATTGGAAGACACAAGAAAAGATTTTGGTTTTTACGGGCGCCGGGGTTCAATCCCGCTTTAGATGGAGTCGGAAAGATTGGATTGTGTTTGCAAGAAGAAACGGGAGTGGAAATGATGGATATAATATTTGGAAAATGAAATCCGATGGAGATAGCTTGACAAGGCTGACAGTGGGTGGAGTTTTTGAATATCCGGAATGGAATTATTCCGGCGATAGAATTCTTTATTCGACTTTCGATTTAGCAAGTTTGATTATGACTGAGAATGGTGTTTTGGTGGATTCTTCAGAAGTCTATGGGGGGGCTTATTGTTCGTGGCAGCATGATTCGCTGTTGATAAACAGCGCTTCGGGTCTAGTCGTTGCAAACCCACTGACCAATGAGTGGTCTCGTCTGTTAAGACGAGATGAAACTGAGTCGTTTTTGAATAAAGGCGGCGCTGAATGGATCGATGATGAGACCGTAGTTTGGTCTAATGCCTTTGGGCTTTATCAGACCAATATAACTACTAACGAGACTGTTTTGGTTAGACAAATGAGTGACGCATCGTACTATTCTTATTTTTCATACTCAAGATTATTAAAAAAATTATTGTTATTTCGCCGTGATACAAGGATAACGGATAGTGAGAATTATATGTATGGGGAGGTAAAATCCACCATAGTGATGATGAATCCTGATGGTACCGGAGAAGAAGTAATAGAAATTCCAGAATGATGAAATTATTTTTGCCAATTGTTGTACTTTTTACCTTTTTTGCGGGTTGTACCCGAGAGAAAAACGAATTGTTGTGTGAGATACATTCAGATGAAAGTGTCCCGGTGCGTTATGTGGGTAACTATCGTTCCTTTCCTTGTTTTAGTCCGGGACCCAATGCTGAAGAAGTGTTGTTTTTGGAGCATAGGGATAGCTTGTATGAGTCTGATGCGTACATTGTTTTTGATAGGTTGACAGGGGAGAAAAGGGTTTTGTTAGATGCGGAAGAGCTATCTAGGCCTCGTTGGAATATTGAGGGTGTTTTATACGCCCATAATGGCAATATACGACTGGCTCAATCGGGCTGGACTTCGCAAGTCACCCAGTCTGGCAATTGCACGAATCCGGAGTGGCATTTTGATAACGTTTTCATTTATCTCAAGGATAATGCTGCCAATAATGTAGCTAGAGCCTTAAGTTATTCGGACGTCGTAAGTATAAGTGAAACACAGCCGGTTAATTCATGGCAGCATGATTCACTAGCTATTATTGCAAATGAATATAGACTACGCATTGGTAATCCGTATCTCGACAATTTTCGTACGATCATTGAATTGGATTCATCAGTAGTCTTAAGTCATGAATCTAGTGCAGAGTGGGTCAATGATTCCATTTTGGTATGGGCAAATGGGATGGGTATTTATCGAGTGAATATCAAAAACCAAAATATGACGCCTTTATTTCGGGATGATGTTGGATTGTGCCCGAATCGAGTTTTTATGGTGTCTGATTATTCCAAAGTGTTGGATAAACTGTTACTTGTGAGAAAGGATAAAATGCTCAAAGATGAGCATGGAATTAAATATAATGAAGTGAAGATTACTTTTTTGATGATAAGTCCGGATGGTACAGGAGAAGAAGTATTAGATATTCCGAACTAAAATTTTTATGATATGCGTACAGTACTTTTTTTATTGTTAACAAGCCTAAGTAGTTTCGCCTATGGGCAATTAGAGCTTGAAGCGAATTATGGAATGCATAATGCTACTTTGCTAATGGTGACTAGTCGTGAAGGACTTAGCAACCGCAAACTAATGGAGCGACCAAATTATCATGCCGGTTTTGTGATGAGTCGTTACTTTTCCGAAAGGGCTAGTATTAATTTGGGCTTAGGGTACACCATCAAAGGAGCCAAATTGGATATTGATTTGGCCTTGCCAAATAGCCCACGAAAAGGGTTTGATGAAGGGTATATTTTAGATTATTGGCAAGTACCAATAACTGTGCGTTATAATTTTTTGGATAAAAGAATAAGAGTACAGGGTGAATTGGGTGGATATGCGGCCTTTTTGCGACAAGCCTTTCATTATTATCCAGTATATGATGCTTGGGCAGAAGAATACTTGGAAGTAGTGAAGAAGACAGATGGTTTTTCAAAAACCGACTTGGGGGTTATGGCCGGTGTGGGGGTTTCTTA
Organism: Lepetodrilus ovalis; assembly: GCA_032361185.1. Classification (NCBI taxonomy): domain Eukaryota; kingdom Metazoa; phylum Mollusca; class Gastropoda; order Lepetellida; family Lepetodrilidae; genus Lepetodrilus; species Lepetodrilus ovalis. Next base: position 60,286 of record JAUTBQ010133296.1, on the reverse strand, counting down.
TGAATTAATCTCAAACTGGCGGTTAGGTTTTAGGATTTCTTCCGAATGGGGTCTGCGCAATGTGATGAAAAAAAGAGACCTTTGGCTAGGCAAGAATTGGAGCTATGGGGCAGGAGTTTTTGTCGCTTATCGTTGGGGAAAAACTGTAAGTAACTAGCTTTTGTTTTGGCTGTTAGAAACCAATTAGACAAACGAAATGGTCTGAATCTTCGTAAGTCGTTGCCCTTAGCCATTAAGGTAGTGGCTTCACCCAAAGAAACAGCAGCAACCAATAGACCACGAGGAGTCCTATTCCAAAAAGTAAAAATGGTCGAAATAGTTCTATTTTTGTTTGGTGGGTGATGACATTTATTTTTGAACGTTCTAGGCGATTGATGACTTGGTAGATTTCTTTCAGTTCATCCTTAGAATGCGCACGAAAGTATTGAGCTCCTGTGTGTTGGGCTATGCGCATCAATAGACCTTCATCAAAGTCTGATGGCACTGTGGCAAATAAATAACCCCCATCACGTTTTTTGCGAACAGGCATATTGACCATGCCATCTGTACCCATCCCAATTGTATAGACTTTTATCTTAAATGCTTTGGCAATTTCAGCCGCATCCATGGGTTGGATGTCTCCGCGGTTGTTGGAGCCGTCAGTAAGTAGGACGACTATTTTGCTTTTTGTTTTACTGCTTTTAAGTTGGTTGACGGAAGTGGCTAGACCCATTCCTATTGCGGTGCCTACTTCTAGATTATCTGGGGACAAATCCTTAATGAGCTTTGTAAGTGTCTCATAATCAGTAGTTAGTGGACATTTTGTGTAAGCTTCTCCGGAAAAAACGGTCAGCCCGATCTTATCTCCTTGTCGCGCTTGGACAAATTTCGCTGCTAACTCCTTGGCGACTTCAAGTCGGTTTGGGTCAAAGTCTAAAGAAAGCATACTTGGGCTTACATCCATCGCCAACATTATCTCGATGCCTTCGCCTTTGTATTCTTTATGATGGTTGATTTGTTGGGGGCGTGCCATTGCCAAGACTAAGCTAGCCAATCCCAAAATCGCTAGCCAGTTGAGATGTTTATAGATCCATTTTTTTGGAGATAAAGTCGCGTGGAGTTGTCCGACTTCAGGAAGGGAAAGATGTGCCGGATTTTTCTTTCTTCTCCAGAAAATAAAAAAAACCATCGGTAACAACAATAGCCAAATCGGCTGGCTTAAATTAAAACCGCTAGGGAAGAAATCAGATATGCCAAATAAATAAATCATCCTTTAGAATTATTTTTTATCCAAGAGATGGCCTCTAGCATACTTTCTTCTTGACGCTCACTTGGCATGGTTAGTTTGGCAAATTTTACCAAGTCTGCGTCATTGAGTAGACGCATCAACTGGGCTCTTTGGTTGGGAGATAGTCGGCGTAGTTGCTTTTCAATTTGTTGGGTAGTTTCCTCTAAAGCAGGTACATTAAACTCTCTCTCCAAGTACCTTCTTAATATTTGCGAAAGCTGGATCTGAGACGACTTGGGCTGGTCAATCCACAGCTTTGTATTAAGAATGGTTTGCAAAGCAGTGATGGCTTCTTCTTGAGGGTGGATACTCGGCGTGCTCGGTTTTGGTGGGCGTACTTCTTGTGGTTTTTGCTTGCGCAAATAGTAAATCAAAAAGGCCAATAGGCCAAAAGCCGCTACTCCTACAATCCATGCCCAATAGTCACTAAATTTCTTGGGTTCCTTGATGATTGTGCGTAGACCTTGCGGAATTTCTTCCCTGGTGACAATCGGTTTGACAAATATGCGAGCTGAGTCAGAACGGAATATAAGCGTAGTGTCTGATTTAATTAGTTGATATTCAATAGGTTGTATCGTTATTGTGCCGGAGTCTAAAAAAACCATCGCATCCACTTCCTCCTTTCGAATGTCCCAATTGATGTGGGTGGTGGAGTCAATAGACTCGTCTTTGGATATGGTGGGAGTGCCTTGGAGCTCTAAGTATTCGTTAGGAGGAAGTCCGGCGATACCTTCACCTTGTGGAGTGTGGTTGGAGTGGTATTTTAGAATGGATGTGATGTGTACAATGTCTCCAATTGTTACAGAATCTTTGTCTACCTTGATGGTGATGGAGACAGGAGTGGGTTGTGCCTTAGCTAGATGGGCAATAAGAACAAAAAATAATAGCCATTTCCAATTTCCTAAATTCATCCCCCTAGTGTTGAGTTGCGTTTATTGAAAAAAGCGAGCATCGATTTGTAGGATGACTCATCGGTTTGGATGGTTAGTTGGTCGGCTCGAGCACGAATAAAAGCATCAGTAAAATAGGCCGTTCTATTTTGGTAGAAATTCATTAATTGATCTCGGTCCGATGAGCCAAAGTCAATCAAAGTATCTAGGTCAGTCTCCATGTCTTTGGATTGGACGAGACCTGATTGCGGGAGATTGCTATAAAAATGGTCCCAAACACGAATCCCAATAACTTCATGCTTTCGCGAAAGCAAGGCTAATTCTTTTTGATAATTAACATCCAAAAAATCTGAAATAACAAAAACCAAATGATGCCGCTTTAAGACACGTTGTAAGAAAGTCAAGGACTGTCCGACATTGGTTTTTCTTTTTTTTGTGTCAATTAAAACCAGCTCTCGGAGTATTTTGAGTAGCTGGGCACGTCCTTTTTTTGCCGGTAAATAGGATTCCATTTCAGAAGAAAAGAGTAGCAATCCAACCTTATCTCCGTTGCGTTCAGCCGTCAAAGCTAGTGAAGCACAAAGTTCTGTAATCTGTCGAGAGACGGTTTTGCCATGTGCGCCAAAAAGCGTTGAATGGCTGACATCTACTGCTAGTACGACTGATAGTTCTCTTTCTTCTTCAAAAATTTTGATGTGCGGCATACCCGTTTTGGCCGTTACGTTCCAGTCTATACTCCGAATATCATCGCCATATTGGTAGGGGCGCACTTCGCTAAATGTAATCCCCATTCCTTTAAAATGACTATGGTAGCCACCGGCAAACATGTCCTTGGTCTTCTGCCGTGTACTAATCTCTAGTAGTCTGACTTGGCGCAATAACTCGGCCGGGGTGATATGTTCACGCTTTGTGTTCAACGTAGTTTGTTAAAGTGCTTGATGAGTTTTTTATTCTTGACATAAGGCTTTAGCTCTGCGTAGGAGATTAAAACCATATACTTGCCAAAAACCGAATGATAATTACTACTGAATAACACGCCATCAGGTTGTAGGACAAATTCAGATAAAGTTGTTTGGGATGCCCACCTGACAAAGTCTTTATTGTTGCGTAAATGATGCTTTTGGATGTTTTTTTGACCCCGATTGTGCGCTATTTTCCTAACGGCTTCTGCGTCATCGAAAACGTCTTTTAAAGCTAATATTTTATTTTTATGTAAATCAAAATTAATTCCTTTTATCTCAAATCCGCCTTTGGGTAAATAGCTCACTTGAAAACCACTAAAAATATATTCATCTCGGCAGTGTACATCTATGTAGCTGTACGCCGAAGGAGAATTTAGGATAGAAGAATGGATGGTTTTAGTTTCTTTTTTTAGTTTTTTACAATTTCGTATCCATTGGTTTGACTGTTGGTCAAGATAATCATCAAAAATTTTGATATTAAATTTGGGATAAATAATACTGTATCTGAAGTCCATGTCAATAGATGAAAAACAGCTTTGGTTGTCCGAAATAATGGGTGTGGACTGTAGCTTGCGCTCCTTGCCATGGTTGGTTATAAATTGTCCTTTGAACCCACCACCTTGCTGTAGGTTTCCCACCAAATCACCAACTTTTTGACCCAGTATACCACTAACCACTAGATCCACTTTGTTATTAGTGATAATACCGCTTAAATAGGCGGATTGTTTTTTATTGACAAAGTATATTGTCCCTTGAAGGTCACCATTGCCAATGCGTTGTAAGTAAATATGAACAGGCTTGTTGTCAAGTTTTCCCTGATGATAAACCAGCCATTTGTTTTGATAGCAAGCTGGGGGGATGACCGGAACGTCTCGGGTGAATGCCCCCTGGATAGTGGCTGTTTTTTTGTTAAGGGAGCTAGTTATTGTGCCTTTAAACTGTTGATTGTCAATGGAGTAGCTTATCTTCCCTTGGTCAAATCCTTTTTCGTCTCTCAAAAAAAGCATAGATGAAGTGCCATTCATTAAGATGGACTTGCGGCTCTTGGGAAAGTATAAAACACCTTTAGTAGTCCCATTTTCTTTCTTTAAGACAATGACACTGCCTTCTGTTTGGTCAATGCGTGTGGCGTAAGTTTTGACTTTAAGACTATTGGCTCTTTCGCCCAAATGCTTGAGACAGGCTTCGTCTAAGGCGACCACTTGTCCAAAGGAGAATTGAGCAGTAATAATTAAGAATATAATCGACAATAGTTTATGCATTAGGGGACCATTATTTTATCTAAGATTTTGTTGACAATATCGTCTTTGGTGACCATTTCGGCTTCGGCTTCAAACGTCGTACCTAGGCGATGGCGTAAGATGTCCGGTGCAATGTTGCGTACATCCTCGGGGATGACAAATCCACGTTTGTTAAGAAAAGCAACTGCTTTTGCTGCAATCGCCATGCTGATGCTTGCCCTTGGAGAAGCACCATAGTTAATAAAAGGTGTCAACTCGCTAAGGTGCGCATCTTTGGGGTTTCGTGAAGCACTTACGATGTCCAAGATGTAGGATTCGATTTGCTCATCAAGATATACTTTTCTAACTAGCTTGCGCAAATTAAGAATGTCTCCGATACCAACGACCGGCTGCACCTGAGCCATGCCACTTTCCGAAAGGCTGCGGCGCATAATCTCTCTTTCATCTTCTCTAGTGGGGTAGTCAATTGTCAAGTGGAGCATAAAACGATCCTTTTGTGCTTCAGGAAGAGGATAGGTACCTTCTTGGTCAATCGGATTTTGGGTGGCCATTACGAGAAAAGGCTCTTCCAATTTGAAAGTCTGCCCGCCAATAGTCACCTGCCGTTCTTGCATCGCTTCTAGTAGGGCACTTTGCACTTTTGCCGGTGCTCGATTTATCTCGTCTGCCAATACAAAATTAGCAAAAATAGGCCCTTTGCTTATTTCAAAACTTCGCTCTCCTGGGTTGTATATCATCGTGCCTGTGACGTCCGATGGTAATAAGTCAGGTGTGAATTGGATTCGCTGAAATTGGGCATCAATTACTTTTGATAAGGTGCTGACAGCCAGTGTTTTAGCTAGTCCGGGAAGCCCTTCAAGCAAGATGTGGCCTTTGGTTAAAAGACCGATTAGAAGTCGTTCCATCATGACTTCTTGCCCTACAATTACTTTTTGAGTTTCTTCGCGAATAGCTTCGATGTGATGATACGAATTGGCTATTTCTTCATTGAGCACATTGATTTGCTCGTAAGATGTAGACATATATCTATTTTTTTACATTCTAAGGAATTGGAGAACGCAAAAATAGATAAAATAGTTTTTTTTGTGCACATTTATATGGTTTATCTTTTGATTGGAGAAATTATACAGTAATATCGAAGATTTTACACAAAGAAAATCCACAAGCACGCATTGCAACCGTACCTTCGGTGCAGGTAGGTGGGTGACATAGATTATTTCTCTTTCGCCTTGTTTAGGATTTCTTGGTAGTAGGCTTCATACTGTGGTAGAATATTTGATAGATCAAATTTTTTGGCTTGCCGGAGTGCGTGCTTTTTGAATTGGGACAGCTTCTTTTCGTCTTGAAGCAGGCTCAGAGCATTTTTTGCCATGTCTTTTACATCCCCCACATTGCTTAGGAAGCCGGTTACGCCTTGTATATTAACTTCTGGAATGCCACCAATATTGGAGGAGATGACAGGCACTTCACAAGCCATCGCCTCTAAGGCTGCCAATCCAAAACTCTCCGCTGCAGAAGGCATTATAAATAAATCAGCTACTGCCAACAGCTCTTCTACGGCATCTTGGCGACCCAAAAAACGAACATCGACACAGTGACAAACTTCTCGACAATATTCTTCAACTCGTTGACGGTCAGGCCCGTCACCAATCAGCAATAGCTTGGAAGGAACTTCCTTTGCCACAATCTGAAATATTTTGATGACATCATCTACGCGTTTTAATTTGCGAAAGTTAGATGTATGAATAAGGAGTTTCTCACCATTGGGTGCAATGGCTTTCTTGAAATGGTCTTTGTCAATTTTGCGAAAGCGTGAAAAATCCACAAAATTATGAATCACCTTAATGTCTTTTTTTATGTCAAAAGTATCGTATGTATTTTTGCGCAAGCTCTCGGAGACAACGGTCACTCCGTCTGAAGCATTAATCGTAAATTCTACTACCGGTAAAAATGACTTGTTAGAGCCGACCAAGGTGATATCAGTGCCATGCAGCGTGGTGATAAATGGAATGTTTAACCCTTTTGATTTTAGAATATTACGGGCCAAAAAAGCCACAGCAGCATGAGGAATTGCATAATGAACGTGGAATAAATCCAAATGGTAAAAGGTGGCTATATCCACCATCTTACTCGCAAGAGCAGTATCGTAGGGAGGGTATTCAAAGAGCGGATAGGTATCTCCTTCTACCTCGTGGAAAAAAATATTAGCGTGATAGGCCACTAGGCGTACCGGTGTCCGATAAGTGATAAAATGGACTTCATGCCCTTTGTCAGCTAAACCAATACCCAGCTCTGTCGCCAATACGCCACTACCTCCGTAGGTAGGATAACAAACAATCCCAATCTTCATAGTCCGTTTTTTATTTTGCAAAGTTACATAGCCTAAGTCTTTCTTTTAGGTTCTTTTTTGTTAAATGTAGGACAAATCAACTGGTTTTTTTGTTGTATGAAAATAACTATCTTTACAAAAAAATAACATGATAATTGACCCAAAGAAGATATCTACCAAGGATTTGCACCAGTTTATATTGGCGGCGGTATCGCCAAGGCCAATAGCTTTTGTGAGTACCGTGGATGTTGACGGTGTACCTAACTTGGCACCATATAGTTTTTTTAATGCTTTTAGTTCGAATCCGCCGGTACTTATTTTTTCGTCTAACAGAAAAGTAAAAGACAATACCACTAAGCATACTTTGGCGAATATAGAAGCCACCAAAGAAGCAGTGATCAACGTGGTGACCTATCCAATTGTGAGACAGATGACTCTGACGAGCATGGAATATCCAGAAGGCGTTAGTGAATTTGAAAAAGCAGGCTTTACTCCGATAAAATCTGATTTGGTAAAGCCCTTTCGGGTCAAAGAGTCACCCATCAATATGGAATGCAAAGTGTCTCAGATTATTTCACTCGGTGACAAAGGGGGGGCAGGAAATTTGATCTTCTGCGAAGTGGTCAGAATGCATGTGGCGGATGAAATCATGGATGGCAATCGTATCGATCCACGCAAACTTGATATTATGGGGCGTCTAGGACGTACCAACTATGTGCGTGTCAATGGGGATGCCATTTCTTCTATCTATCAGTCGATTACGGACTTAGGAATTGGTTTTGATGGTTTGCCGGAAGAGATTCGTTATAGCGAGATCCTTACGGGAAATGAAATCGCTCGATTAGCAGCGTTGACTGCTTTGCCCAAGATTGATGTGTTTGAGCTTGCGCAAAAAGATGACAAAGTGGTCGCTTGCGCAAAAACAGCTAACCCTAAAAAAGCCATTCATCAATATGCTCAAGAGCTTATCCAAAATAATAAAATTGAATTTGCTTTGGCGGTTTTGTTAGGAAACTAAGATATTGACTTATACGGATAAGGATAGTCTTGTAAGTGTAGATAGCTACGAACCTGAGTTCGACCAAACCTTTGGATTCAGAAAACAAAGTAAAATTTACCTAGGAGTTGACAATTACCTTTGTTTTTCTTCCAGATTTCCAAAAATTGTCCATTTTCTGCTTTAATTTTCTTCGCCATAGCCCGCTATGCCTTCAAAAAATCAAATTGAAAATGAAAAACTTTAGAAAACTGAATCTCAAATCCTTAATCGAACTCAGGTTACGAGTATAAGGATGATGAAATGGGCAGTTGGATAGAAAAGAAGAAATTTGCTAATGATATTTTTGTAAAGCTGACTGCACGGGTGAATACCTGCAAATAATCTTTTTGAGTGTTTGAAAAGGTTGTTATTGAGCTCGTTTGGCAAGTTCTTTTCTATCAATAATAATTTCCCGACCGATAGGAAGTCCACCCCGATATGATTGAGTCCTTAGCTGCAAGTTGCCTTTTGGGATGGCAAAAGGAGTTGAGTACTTAGTCCCAAATTTAGGGGGGTAAGTATTGTCGATGGTATAATAGATCTCCGTGTCAGGCACATTGTTGTTTAAGGCACACATCAAGGTATCATGACTAAAGTAGACATGGGCAATTGGTTCATAGACCGCTTTTGAAATGTTGGTGTTTGAAGCATCGAACCTGTCAAAGTGATACTCGGTGCGCTGCATAAAACTGTTCCAATTTTTTATGTAGTTTGGACTCCATAGCGATTCTGAAATGGCAAAAGCTCGAGGATAGGTCATGTAGAACGCGAAGGGAAGGGTGGGGATGTTTTCTGTCCAAAGATTCGCTTGACCGCCCATGATATAAGGGTTGTTGGTGCTGTCTGGATTGAATTGGTAGGTTTTTTTGAGACTCAAGCTAGCGTATACGTGGTTCTCTAAGCTTTCATCACCTTGTACATAGTCTAGGTAGGCAAAGGTAGTCGGAGACATGACGACTTTGTGCTTTTGGGCGGCAGCTTTGAATCCTTCTTTCATACCCCGCCAACTCATGACAGCCGCTTCCGTCGATAAGTTGTCAGACAGAATCTCATCCCAACCGATGAGCTTTTTCCCTTTGCTGTGGATTATTTTTTCTAGCCGATTGACAAAATAAGTCTGTAATTCATGAGTCGTTTTTAGGCGATTCTTTTTCATGAATTCTTGAACTCCGATATCTTCTTTCCAGTATCCATGATAGCATTCATCTCCACCCATATGAATGTATTGACCAGGGAATAAGTCTGCTAATTCTGTAAAGACTTTATCCGCAAACTCATAAGTCTTTTCGTCGGCAGGATTTAAAGTATTTTCGATATTCATTTTGAATTTACCATTCCCATACCAATCCACAAATTTGCTGCCGGGATTGACTTTTTTGGGTTCTTTTTTTGTAGACAATTCTGGGTAGGCAGCCAATACGGCCATGCAATGTCCTGGCATGTCAACTTCTGGTACGATCGTGATGTTGCGTTCAGCGGCATATTGAACGATGTCTCTTATTTGGTCTTGCGTATAAAACCCTCCATAAGTTGGTTTCTCCTTTGGGTCTGGTTCGGGGCCTCCAAATCGTCCATATGTTTGGGCGCGCCAAGCACCGATTTCTGTGAGCTTGGGCAAGGACTTGATTTCAATCCGCCAACCTTGGTCATCTGACAAGTGCCAGTGAAAGACATTGAACTTGTAGGAAGCCATCTTGTCAATATAAGCTTTGACGTCTTTCGCCGAAAAAAAATGGCGACTCACATCTAACATTAGTCCACGCCACCTGAATCTTGGAAAGTCAACTATGACGCATCCCGGAATAGAGACTTCCCCGGCGCTACTAGATGTCGGAATAAGTTGTTTTAGTGTCTCAAGCGCATAAAAAATACCAGCAGGCCTGTTGGCCCAAATGGTTATTTTCTGATAGGATATATCAAGTGTGTAGCCCTCGTCACCAATCGGCTGTATATAGCTACTGGGAAGTGAACTTATTTCAATTTGAATCTTTCGGGCTTCTTTTTTGGGCTTGGACTTAATATTTAGGCTTTGGAGATATTGCTTAAATCTATTGATGTACTTTTTGACGAGCTTACTGTCAGATTGAGATACAATGGATACATTGGAGTTGAGTAAGAAAACTTCGTTGTTTGCAGCATAGCTGGCTGGAGCGGGAATGATGGTATGTTGTGCCAATGCAGTGGATACAAAAATAATGCATATGGATAAAATCGTAAAAATGTGTCTTGAAGTATTCATTTCCAGTTAGTTATGATTTGTATGGCTCGGTCAGGATGATTGGTAATCATGCCGTCAAGCCCGACTTTGATGAGCTCCTTCATTTGTTTTTCTCTATTGACGGTCCATTTCCAGATTTCAATTCCTTTGCTATGTGCATACTTGATAAAATCAGCAGATGGGTTGGTTGCATAGCCAACACCGATGGCATTGGCATGAATAATGGCAGCATAATCAATAGTGTTTTTGTCTGCATGGTCAATTAAGTAGAGTATGGGTATATTCTTATCAAGCTGTCTTACCTTCGCTAAGGTGGGATAAAGAAACGAAAAAATAATCACTTGGTTTTGCATTTTTAATTCTTTGACTAAGGAAAGAACTTTTTCTTCGATATTCAGCACCTTTATTTCGATGCAGACTTTTGTTGTGCTACCTTGTGCTATTTCTAATGCTTCTTTGAGTGTAGGTATTTTTTCATCTTTATAGGTGTCCCCAAATTTTTTGCGAAAGCCAACTCGGACAGAATCTAATTCGGCTAATGTCATCTTATTAACTTTCCCTGTGCTGGAGTTGGAGCTTGTACGGGCGACCTTGTTGTCATGGATGACAACAAGCTGACCATCCTTCGTAGTATGTACATCTAATTCGAAATAGTCAGCTCCGATTGCTACAGCTTTCTTAAACGCTGCCAAAGTGTTTTCTGGCGCTTCAGCTGAAAACCCACGGTGGGCAATGACTTTTGTGCCATTGGATTTGATCGGTGGCATCGCTGTTATTTTTGGTTGATTGCAGCTTGAAAGTGCAAAGGTAGAAAGCAAAAGTACAAAAAAAAGAGATTTCATCATTTTTGTTGTTTTGAACATGAAGTTTTGGATAAGACAATGTGACTAATAAAATTATATTGAGTAGCAAAAAATACTCATTATTCTGAGTGAGTCAAGTAAGTCAACAAATTAAAAAAAAATGCCTGCCGGCAAAACCGGCAGGCAAAAAAACGCTGTACAAAATCACTGCTTCACAAACCTTATAACTCCTTGGTCTTCACCATTGAGCCCGGTAAATCTTATGAAATACATTCCTGCTTTTAAAGCAGATACTTCAAGCCCATTGTGTACAGGATCGGTAGCAACCAATACTGTACGACCTGTAATGTCAAGAACTGTTGCTGTCTTGATAGGAGTATCTGACATAATATTTAAAAAGTCAGATGTAGGATTTGGATAAATCTCAAAATTCTTTAAAACAGAAATATTGTTGGTACCAACCAATATATTTCTAGTTCTCCAATTGTCTAAATAAAATACTGCGGTATCTACCGGAAATTCTTTGTTCTCCGTATCAAAGAACAGAGCAGAACCGGGGAAAATATTATTAAGACCATTTCGAGTATCGTCATAGTAGTCCATGTCTGTAGCATCAAAACAAACCTTCTGCCAAGAGCCGCCGGTATAAGATTGGAACCAACCAGTCTTGCCGTTAGGAGTCATCGCTCCAGCCATTTTTAGAAAAATCATATGGTCGCCTTCTGGTGCCCAGATATCAAAACAAACCTCTTGCATTGGGCCAAAAAAGTTGTATGGTCTTATATTATGGTGTGCAATACCTTGATACCAAAGTGTTGTTCCTGCTGTTCCGTCAGGTTTTGTAACATCTTTTGGGAATTTACGGTATTCTAGGACTTTCGCACTAGAGTTGTCGCTATCAGAATGTGGGTTGTCAATAACTTGATAACTGCTCAAACCGGCAGTACCCCAAGACCACCAACCGTCGTTGTCACTAGCAACGCCATTTCCTTCAAAGTCAGAATACAAAAACTCTTCAGGCCATTCCGGATAAGTCATAACCGCATCAAGCGTGTGCAAGAAGCCATTAAAGGCCGTAGAAGATGAAGCAATGTTGGCGCCATTAACGGTGTTACCACTGACGGTCATTTCTTGACCATTATTTGTGATAAAGGAAGAACCGTCGGTCAATAAGCTAGCAGGTAAAGAGTCTGTTAAAAAATGGTGCATAACCATGTTGAAAACAGCATTGTCTGTGTTGTTGTCTAAGGCTGCTTTGGCTGTGGCATCCATCGCATCAAAAGCGGCATTTGTGGGCACAAAAGCTGTAACACCATTTTGATTTAATTGATCCCAAAGGTCAATCGCATCAACATACCCTTTGAAGGTTGATAGATCTGAGTTGTTAGAAACTAAGTTCTGGATGAAAGTAGGTAGTACTCCATTGCCATTAGTGATCATCATAACATTGTCAAAAAAGTAACAATCGTCTGCTGCGGGTGCGGGGCCATAATCTAGATAAAAGTCAAGTTTTTTGTAGATTGCACCTTGGCCAATGTTGCCATTGATACCGGGTTGTGTAAAGTCAAAGCAAAGCTGTTGCCACTCGTTGGGGGTGGTATAGTCAACTTCTTGGCGCACTGTAGGACCTGTTTCGGATTCAAAAAGCTTAACACGCATAGTCGCAGTATGTGTAGCCAAAAGGCTGATACAGACTTGTGCTTTGGAGCCTGTTAAGTCAATGGTGTCAACAACATATCTAAAGCCACCCCAGTTTTGAGCATCATTGGCTTCACACCAAGATTGGACTGTGGCAGAGTTGTTGATGGCATTGGGGGTTGGGTTATTAACTCTCACAAAAGTAGAGTCTTCAAAATGTCCATTACCAAATGCAAAAACATGGCTTGTATCGTCAGATTCATTACTAGAAATCATGATTTGACCTTGATCATACGTTTTTGATAGGTCGTCAAAGTAATACTGCGCATCAGCGCCAGGTACCACACCAAAATCCATGAATAAGGCAATTTTTTCATAGGAATGACCTAGTCCAATGTCTCCCTCATTATCGGCTTGCGTAAAGTCAGCACATAGTTCTTGCCATTCATTAGGTGTGGAGTAGTGTACTTTGATAGATGCTGCATGGTCAGGATCGCCAGCATTCTCAAGCTTAAATAGTACATCGCATTCATGGTCCGCATAGACCTTCATGCAAACTTGAGCAACAGCTCCTAGGGTGAAGTCAAAAGGCTCCGTTGGTGTAAAACCACATCCAGCCCAAGTTTGGGCGTCATTGGCTTTCCACCAAGTCGCTACCGTTGAACTGGTGTTTATGCCGGTGGCACTTGGATTTGTAACTGGGTCGAAAGCATCACCACCGAAGTGACCATTGCCCCAAGAAGGGCAATTGTAGCTTGTAGATTCGGTTTCCCAGTCTGCGATTACAACTGTCGTTTGGGCAAACACGATTGAAGCCGAAAACGTCAGAAAAATGAGAAGTAAATTTTTAAGATTCATAATGAATTTTGTTTAGGTTTGAAAATTTGTGAGTAGGTTTTTGTTTTGTCGGTCATTTACAAGTCTAGTATCCTTCGTTTTGGGGATAGTCTATTCCGAGTAAATCTAACTCGGATTGCGGTATGGGAAAGTTAATCATGTAGTCCTGAATATTTCCTCGTGCATCATTCCGAAAATCATCGTCTCCGGCAAAATGCTGTACTTGAAAAACTAATTTGTTGATGCGCTTTAAAAAATACCACCTCTGACCTTCAAAAGCTAGCTCTTTGGCGTGTTCATTCATTAAGTCTAATTCTGAAAAACCAAATAGTGGCTCCACTCCGGCTCTTTCTTGCAAAGGACTGATACGGTCAAAAGCTGTAGAGCTTGCCCCTAGTCGCATGTAGGCCTCCGCCGCTATCAAGTGTGTCTCCGCAAGCCGATATACTAGAATGTTATGGCGACTAATCGCAGAGCTAGGCTCGATATCTGCATCGTAGTATTTTTGACAAGTTGGGTGAATTCGTTCGTAATATTGGTCTTGAGTCCCTCCAGTTTTGGGGATAATAATTTGGTCTCCTAGATGAACTCCATCAGGCAAGTTGTCGGCGTCATTGTAGTAATATTTTAAACGATAGTAAGTGCTTAGACGGGCATCTTCAGATTCATATAGATTGAGCAAATAGTCATTGGGATAAATAAATCCAAACCCACGGCCGCCTTGTTCTTTGCTGTATTTGGCCCCAACTACTTTATGGTAGCCGGTCTGAAAATTAGCGGGAATTAAGGTCGGTGGGCCCCCTCCTGATTCACCTTGCGCAAATTGAACAACAAACAATGATTCTGATGAATTGCGGTCGCCACTAAATACATCTTTTGGATTGTTTAAGAGATGATAAAACCCACTATTGATGACCGCATCTGCATTGTCGGCAGCCATCTGCCAGTCTTCTTGCCACAAAGCCACCTTGGCCTTGATATGATGAGCCACGGCCTTTGTAAAACGACCGGGTGTATCTGTCCATGGCAAATGGGCTATCGCAAAATCAAGATCTTCATGCATTTGTAAAAAAATCTTTTCTTTAGTCGAAGGATGTTCGATTTTGTCAAAAACATTGTCAGGGGTAGTTGGCTCGGTCGAAATATAGACCTTGTCAAACATCCGCCATAGGGTAAACAAGGCTTGTGCTCTAAATAACCGTGCTTCCGCAAGAGCTTTGTTCAGGTCATCCGGTTCCATCCCTTGGATTGTCTCGCCGGCTTTGACAATGGCATTTGCTCTGTCAATTAGTTTGTAGTTGTTTTTCCATATTCGACTTAAAAAAGTAGAGCCAAATCCAAATGGCGTAATGACGGCCTTGTCAAAGCTTCCGATACTACTTATGTAGCCGGAGCGTACAACGGATAAGTCGTTGAGTGCCATCAGGTAGAGTGCTACGGAATTTTCATTTGGATGCAAGTGATAGATGTCCCTGTTGGTGTTGTACAGCGAAGTGGTAGCAGCCAATAGACCTTCTGGCTCGGTATATAGAGCATCAATCGATACGTCTGTTTTGGGCTCCTCGTCCAAATAATTTTTACACCCAAAAGAGATGGAGAATGTAAAAATAATAAGAAGTAAAATATTTTTTTTCATGGTGGTTTAGTTTGAAAGCTTGATTCCAAAAATAATACTTTTACCGTCAGGGTAACTACCAATAGTTGTTTCGGGGCTGTAAGACTTATAACTTGTCCACGTTTTTGGATTGGTAAAAGTCGTGTATATAGTTATGCCTCCTAATCGGGCTTTCTGGGTCCATTTTTCCGGAAGGTGATAAGCGATAGAAATAGTACGTAGTCTGATGTACGAAGCATCCCTGACAGCAAGAGCCCAAAGAAATCTGTCAGATTTGCTGTTGATTGGCCGTGGGAAAGTTGTAGATGGATTCTCCGGTGTCCAGTAATCTACTTTGATGCCATTCTTCTTGCCTTGTAACGTGCCGCCGGCATTAAAACTAGCCAAAAAGCTATTGTATCTTTTTCGGCCTTGGACAGTGTATAAGTCTCCAAAAATTTCAAAACCACGAAATTGTACTCGGGTAGATATGGAGCCAATCCAACTAGGGTCTGTCCGGAAAACAACTTTGTCATCTGTGTCAATTTCTCCATCCCCATTGGTATCTTTTACTCGTATTTGTCCGGGATTCGCATCAGGCATGTGTGAGTTGGCAATGTCGTCGCCGGTTTGCCAAATACCATCAAATTCGTATTGATAGATAACATTAATCGGCTCACCAATAAACCGCTTGCGCGAAATGTCATCCAGCAAATTGCCATCGGAATCTTTCTCCCCAAATAGTTCAAGAATTTTATTTCTATTTCTAGAAAAATTAGTAGTCACTGACCAGTCTAAATGTTTCTTGCGAAAAATATTTGTCGTAAGACCTAGCTCAATTCCCTTGTTTTCTACACGGCCAATATTAGAGAGCATCTCAGAATATCCAGTGCCGCCGGGGGTCGTTCGGTTGACCAATAAATCATAAGTCTGCGTATTGTAATACTCGAAGTTGCCAACCAAAATATTCTTAAAAAGCCCAAAATCAAGACCAATATTGGTGGTGGTAGAAGTCTCCCATTTTAGGTCAGGATTAAATAGGATGGAGCCGGGGTCGTAACCTCCGGTTGACTGTCCGTCAAAGATATAATTTTCGGTGGAAGCTAATCCTAAGGTTTGATATGGTCTAATGGCTTCATTGCCAATACTTCCGTAGCTAGCTCGTACTTTAAATTCATTGACAAACCCCAGCTTGTCCATAAAAGGCTCCAAATGTGCCTTCCATGCTAAAGCAACAGACGGGAATACACCCCATTTGTTGTTCTTACCAAAAACAGAGGAGCCATCTGTCCGACCAGTCAAAGTGAGCAAATATTTATCATTTAGGTAATAACGGACTCGCCCCATATAAGAAAGTAGGCTTCGGTCCCACATGGTTCTTTGGGTTGGTAGATTTTTATTGGCAGAATAGAAGCCATTATATCCTAATAAATCATTGGGAAATCCAGTGGCCGAAGGCTTGGTGGACTCATACTGCCTTTTGTTGGCACTTTGCATTGCTGTAGCATCTATTTTGTTGCGTTTGTTAATCTGATAAGAATAATTCAATACATTCTCCACTAGATATTCTGAACGACCTCTAGAATATAGGAATGCCTGCCCGTGGTCATTAAATCCCTTTGAATGCAAAATAGAGAAGTATCGACCACCTACCTTAGAATCTCTAGAAATAGACGTGTTGAGCCTATAGATTAGGTTCTTAAATACTTCGTACTCTCCAAAAACAGTAAACTTAAACTGATTGCCTCGATAATCTTCGTTAGATTCTTGTATATCCCACAGTGGGCTAGTAGTGGATGGATCTCCTGTGGGGTAGCGGCGCAATTTGCCATTGTTTTCATAGACCTGGGCAAGAGGTGTTAGAGTGATAAAGCTCATGTTGATTCCGCTAGATTCTTTGTCTTGTTGATCCACTAGAAGGTAGAAGTTAGTACCAAATTTGAGCCGATCAGAAACTTTGTAGTCTAGATTAAGCCTTGTTGTGCCTCGTGTATAGCCCGATTGAGGGATCATACCCTTTTGGTCATAGTAACCAAAACTGGCAAAGAAAGACGTTTTTTCTCCGCCGGCTTGCAAGGAGAGTGAATGGCTTTGTTGTTTGGCATTTTGCATCACTTCGTCTTCCCAGTTTACATATTGGCCACTTTTGATGATTTCAAGTTGCAATGGTGTAAAGACAAAATCGTCGGACGCATACTCATCATTGTTGTCACTTCGGAAGGCTTCTTTTCGCAACTGGACCCACTCTTCTCCAGAGTAGAGTTCAAAGTTCTTGGTCAACCATTGCTCTCCATAAAAGCCGTGGTAAGAAGCTTTAAGTTTGCCCTTTTTACCCCGCTTGGTAGTGATTAGGATGACTCCATTTGATGCTCTGGCACCATAAATGGCTTGAGCAGATGCGTCCTTTAGAATTTCCATAGAAGAAATATCCTCGGGATTGATACTGTTGATATCATCAATGGGTACACCATCCAAAACAATTAAAGGATTGTTACCACCAGTGATTGAGTTGGTGCCACGTATTAGTATGTTAGAGCTACCACCCGGGCGAGCATCACTGAGTGTAACTTGTACGCCAGCTGATTTACCTCTTAACATTTCGCTTACATTTGTTGTGGGAAGTGCTTTTGCATCATCAACTTTTACTTTACTTACAGAGCCGGTTACATCACTTTTCTTTTGGACACCATAGCCAACTACCACAATGTCATCCAAAACTTGACTGTCTTCCGACAAAATCACGTCAATCGTAGTTTGTGCGGCATAAGGGATTGATTGAGAAGTATAGCCAATGTAGGAAAACTCTAATATGGCATCCCCTTTGGTTAGATTGATGCTGTAGTGGCCGTCAATGTCTGTTTCTGTACCATTTGTGGTGCCTCTTTCTACTACAGATGCAAAAGGCAAGGGCTCTTCTTGGCTATCCTTGACTACCCCAGAAACAGAAATTTGGGCTGTCAGGCCTCCAGCTAGTAGGAAAAAGAGCGCTAGAAATGTAAATTTGGTATACATATTTTGATTGGGTTTAATGCAAAAGCTTATGCAAAGATAAGTTCAAAAAAAACAGTATGAAAGAAATTGCCTACGT
Organism: Lepetodrilus ovalis; assembly: GCA_032361185.1. Taxonomy (NCBI): domain Eukaryota; kingdom Metazoa; phylum Mollusca; class Gastropoda; order Lepetellida; family Lepetodrilidae; genus Lepetodrilus; species Lepetodrilus ovalis. The sequence continues at coordinate 42,380 of JAUTBQ010133296.1, read as the reverse complement.
CTTAGATACACGCCTAAACTAAATTCTTTAATTTACTACGATTTTATTACGATTTTACTACGTTTTGTTTTTTTTGTCTTACTTTTGTAGGGTGAAGAGAATTTTACTATTTCTGTCGTTTTCCTTTGTAATAAGCTTGTTTTATTGCCAAGTGTCTGTCGCCCAATCAAGTTTAGGGGTACCTTTTACCCAGAATTTTGCAAAAAAAGACTACTTGGGTGGAATACAGAACTGGGACATTGTCCAGGATCAAAATGGAGTAGTCTATTTTGCCAACAATGTAGGTTTGCTTAGCTTTAATGGCCAAAGTTGGCACTCTTTTGCAGTGAAAAACAACTCTTTTTTGCGGTCTATTGCATTGAGTCCTGAAGGGGTGATTTATGCTGGCGGCCAAGGTGAGATCGGTTTTTATCTTCCCAATAAAAAAGGAGCTTGGCAGTATCAAAGCCTGTTGACTAAAGTTCCTGTTGATGACCAAGATTTTGATGATGTTTGGGATATTCAAGTACATAAATCTGGTATATATTTTCATACCGAAAATAAAATATTTCATCTTCAAAATGAGCAGATGTCCGTCGTTAGAGCTAAGAAAAAATTTAAATTTTTAGGCTTGTTTCAGGACGATGTTATTGTACAGGATGGTGATGAAGAGATTATTTACTTATCTGGGGAGCAGAAAGGCAATGTATTCTTGAGTATCTCTGGCTTGCCTGATGTAAAAGTCACAGCAGTAATCCAAAAAAATCCAAATCAAACCATCTTGTCAACTTGGCGGTATGGGTTCTTTGAAATCGTAGATGGTTTATTGATTCCATGGCCCATAGAAAATCAAAGCTTTTTTAAAAAAAACCAGATTTATACAATGATTAAGTTGTCTGATGACAATTTAGCAGTGGGTACTTCTTTGGCAGGATTTGTCATCCTTTCACCTTCTGGCAAAGTGATTAGTCATATTCAACGCAGTACAGGCTTACTTAATAATACGGTTAGAAGTGTTTTTGAAGACAAAGACCATAATATCTGGTTGGGTCTAGATAATGGAATTAGTGCAATTGAATACAATTCGCCGCTCCTCCGATTTTACCCAGATGATAATATCAAGTCCACAGGTTATGCAGCAATTCTAAAGGATAGCACTTTTTATTTCGGGACATCCAATGGAGTATATACCTATTCAAAAAAATCTATTTTTGATCCTAAGGCTTTTACTAAAATTAAAGGATCTGATGGACAGGTATGGAATATCAATATTGTCAATAATAGGATTGTTGTTGCTCAACACCAACAAGCATTTAGAATCGATGGCCTGCAGGCGGTGCCGATATCCCCTAGTGGAGGATATTGGTTGTTCCAAAAACTTATCAAGAATGACAGCTTTATTGTCTCTGGGACTTATCATGGGCTAGAGCTGTTCGATAACTCTTTAAATTTTGTCAGGAAAATCAAAGGGTTTGACGAATCCAGCCGTTTTTTAGAGCAAGATGCTGACGGAAATATCTGGGTGACACATCCGAATAAAGGCGTCTTTAAGTTGCGTCTAAATGACAATCTAGATAACGTAACTGTTACTAAATATGGTGAAAAAGATGGGTTAGCTTCTGATATGGCCAATCATGTTTTCAAAATTAACAATGAACTAATCTTTCCCAGCCAAAAAGCAATATTTTCTTATGACAGGCTCTCAAATCGCTTTATCCGAAACTCCGCCTATAACAAGATATTTGCCAAACAAGAAACAATCAAACGTCTGGTGGGAACAGAATCAAATGACATCTGGTATGTTTGCCCTTCTGAAGTTGGTGTCTTAAAAGTTGACAAACACAGTGTTGGAGCGGATGTACAGTTGGTTAGATTGCCACAAACCGCCAAAATGTTTGTTGACGGATTTGAAGGAATATTTCCTTTTGAAAATAACCAAGCAATTCTTCCGGCGGAACAAGGATTTATCTATTACGATGATCAAAAAAAATGGTCCAACAATCAACGCCCTAATTTAGTCTTTACGGAAGTAGCCCTTACCAACCACGGTGATAGCATATTCTTTTCGGGTAATTATACGGATGGTTTTTATACCGTTCAAGAGCAGCCGGATTCATCTGTATTTGAGTTTCCCTTTCGAGAAAATGGCATTAGATTCGCTTTTTCGGCAACGAAATTTTTTAGACCAAAATCCATTAAATATCGGTACAAACTATTAGGTCTAGAAGATAATTGGTCTGAGTGGACATCAAAAACTGAAAAAGAGTATAATAACCTGAATGGGCGGTCTTATACTTTTTCTGTTCAAGCAATTGATGAATTTGGTAACGAATCAAAGCCTATTTCTTACCACTTTAAAGTAAAGGCAGCTTGGTATGCTTCGACTTTTGCGTACTTCGTATATATTCTGGCACTCATCGGGTTTTTAGTATTCTCTTATAGGTCTTTCGCCAAAAAATATGACCAACAAAAAGAAATTGTTCAGCGTTCGGAAGAAATCATAGATCAACTCAAGCATGAAAAATTAGAAGCCGATATCTTGCACAAAAATCGAGAAATAATCTCTGCAACTCTACATCTGACACACAAAAATGAAGTGTTTAAAAGGGTGAAGTCTGATATCGATAAACTATCTAAAACATGCACCGACCCAAAAACTAAAGATAATTTAAAAAGTATCATTAAGGTATTGACAACAGAAGAAGATGCCGAAGCGGGCTGGGAAGAATTTGTAGCTCACTTTAATAAACTTCACACAGGATTTTTTGATAACCTAAAATCTAAATACCCACTGCTTTCGCCTAAAGATCTCAAAATGTGTGCTTATTTACGAATGAACTTGACATCTAAGGAAATTGCTACATTGTCTAATATAACCATCAGAGGTGTGGAAGGAGCCCGTTATCGCTTGCGCAAAAAATTTAATCTTTCTGGTACAGATAATTTAGTTGATTTTTTGATGAAAGAATTCTGATGAGCCTTTAGCGTAGCCAAATTGTAGCATTATTGGCCTTTTTGAGTAGGTTTTTGCGGGTTTGTCGTACTTTTCAAGTAGTAGGAAATAGCCCTTTAATCAGAGTTGTTGCTTAATTTGCGAAAAAAAATTATGTCCATTTACCTTGCTGAGTTCTTAGGAACTTTTTTATTAATCTTATTTGGTGGAGGAGTCGTTGCCAGTGTTATTCTCAAGGGAGGAAAAGCCGAAGATTCTGGTTGGAATACAATCGTTATCACTTGGGGGTTGGCCGTAACCTTTGCCATCTACGCAGTAGGCTCGGTAAGTGGTGCTCATATCAATCCTGCCGTTACTCTTGGCTTGGCTTACGCAGGTGATTTTGAATGGGCTAAAGTGCCGGGATACATCACTGCTCAAGTGTTGGGTGGATTTACAGGTGCTATACTTGTCTGGATTTTTTATATCCCACATTGGGCGTTGACAGACGATAAAAGTACAAAATTGGGTGTCTTTAGTACGATTCCAGCCATTCGTTCACTGCTTAATAATTTTGTCAGCGAAATGGTGGCTACAGCCATATTGTTGTTTAGCTTGAAGTTTATTGGAGCCAATCAATATACAGATGGCTTGAACCCTTTAGTGGTCGGTGCACTTATCATCTTGATTGGATTCGGATTAGGAGGAACCACCGGCTTTGCCATTAATCCAGCACGAGATTTAGGCCCTAGGTTGGCTCATTTTTTAATGCCAATCCATGGAAAAGGTAGTTCTGATTGGGCTTATGCTCCAATACCAATTTTTGGGCCTATTTTGGGTGGACTATGTGGGGTGTCAGCATATAAAATTCTCTATCAAAATGAGATAACACCACAATTTATTATACCTTTAGTCATCGCTGGAACTATTCTTATTTTGACAGCTATCCAAGGTGCCAAAAAAACAAAAAAATCATAAGTATTATGGGAAAATTTATTATCGCTTTAGATCAAGGAACGACTAGCTCTCGCTCTGTCCTTTTTAACGAAATGGGGGAGCAAGTTGCGATGGAACAGCAAGAGTTTACACAAATATTTCCTCAATCCGGTTGGGTTGAGCATGATGCTTTGGAAATATTAGAAACGCAGCTTAATACATTCTATAACTTACTGAAAAACAATGGATTGTCTGGTGGTGATATCGCTGCTATTGGTATCACAAATCAAAGAGAAACAACAGTCGTTTGGAATGTTAAAACGGGAGAGCCTATTTATAATGCCATCGTTTGGCAGGATACTAGAACCTCACCAATTTGTGAAAATCTTAAGAAAGAAGGTCTAGAAGATTATGTGAAAGCTAATACAGGATTAGTGATAGATTCCTACTTTTCAGGAACGAAAATAAAATGGATTTTAGATAATGTGGATGGTGCTAGAAATCTGGCAAATTCTGGGGACTTGTTATTTGGCACAATTGATACTTGGCTTCTTTGGAATCTGACACAAAGACAAGTCCATGCCACTGATTATTCGAATGCATCTCGAACGATGATTTTTAATATTAAAAATCTTAATTGGGATGAAAAACTATTGAAAGCATTAGATATTCCGGCCACGATCCTTCCTAGTGTGAAGCCATCTAGTTATCATTTTGGTGACTTTGAGATAGACGGCCATTCTATTCCTATTGCTGGGATTGCAGGAGATCAGCAAGCAGCTCTTTTCGGTCAGGCTTGCTTTCATGCTGGTGAAGCTAAAAACACCTATGGTACAGGTTGTTTCTTGTTGATGAATACGGGAGAGAATATGCAGCTTTCGCAAAATGGTTTGTTGACAACGATTGCTTGGGGTATTGATGGGAAAGTGTTTTATGCTTTAGAAGGCAGTGTATTCATCGCTGGAGCAGCTATTCAATGGCTGCGGGACGGGCTTGGAATGATTGAGACAGCTCAGGAAAGTGAAGCAATTGCGCTAGAGCTTTCGGAGGACAACCCTGTTTATGTGGTTCCGGCTTTTGCTGGTTTAGGTGCCCCGTATTGGGATATGTATGCACGGGGAGCTATCTTTGGATTGACTCGAGATACGGGTAGAACGCATTTAGTAAAAGCGACACTGGAGTCTTTAGCATATCAAACTAAAGATTTGATTAATGCAATGCAAGATGATAGCAAAGTCGCTTTGTCAACGCTTAAAGTGGATGGAGGTGCTTGCGCAAATAATGCTTTAATGCAGTTTCAAGCAGATATTTTGAATTCAAAAATTGAACGCCCGCAAAATGTGGAATCAACAGCTCTTGGAGCAGCCTACCTGGCTGGAATCGCTATTGGCCTATGGAAGAAAGAAGATATCGCAACAACTAAAAAGATTGATCGCCAATTTTATCCGGCTATGGATGATGAGAAAAGAAGGAAGTTGTATAAAGGTTGGAAAAAAGCCATACAAAGAACAATGGGTTGGGCGTTGGAAGATGTTAAGGGTTAGAAGTTGGTATTGGGACAGGAGTAACTGAATGACTTTATTTCCAGTAGAATGTTTTACTGTATGATGTTCATTTGAGTTTGTTTTGGTATATTTGTGAATCATAGTCTTGATCTCAATTTGTGAGACTAGTGATGTGTATTCAAAACATATTTTGGTTCTTGTTTTGAATTTGTATAATGAGTATAAGGTGCTGGAATTCAGTTGTTTATAGACCTGTTTGAGACTTATTAAACTTGTTTTTTATTAGAACCTTAACCTTAAAAAATGTACTATGTCAGTATTAAAAGTAATTGAAATTTTGGGCGACTCGTCTAAATCATGGGAAGATGCTACAGCTAAAGCAATTAAAAAAGCATCAAAAAGTATTAAAGACATGCGGTCTGCATTTGTGCAATCTCAAAGTGTTACAGTGAAAGATGGGAAAGTAACTTCTTATAGAGTTAACTTGAAAGTGACATTCCTCGTTCGCTAATTGGCTTTATTTGAGGTATGACTCGCCGTAGCAAGTATATTGATGTACTTGCTACGGTTTTTTTTTGTTATCGATAGGCCTGTTTTGTAAAGCACCACCTTTGTGTTGTATGTGGACCTCTAGCGTTGTTTTGGGGTGAGATTGTGATTTAACCTGTTTTCTAGCATTAGTGAAGTGTGGCTATAGAGAACTTGAGTCTAATATATTTTGGCGCTTTCTATTCATTTGATATCCATATTTTATTTAAAACAATGTTTGGTCAAACAGTTAAAGTTTGAAATGGAGTGATGGATTCCAAGATTGATAGAGTTTAAAGTCTACCTAAATCTTAACAAAAAAATCACCTTTTTTGAAACTTTTAAGAGCGTAAAAAGTAGTGTTTATTTGAGTGTAATTTTTTGAAAAAAATCACCTTTTCAGTCATTTACTACTCTTTGGTTGCTTGAATAATTGATCCTGCAAGATATTGATTATTAGTTAGTTGTGAATGCTTATTTGCCATATATGTTATTTTTTTTAATTTTTATTTATTTATTTATTTATTTCCATCAAAAATTCCATTCTCGGCACGTTTTGTGCTGTTCCTCTTATAGGTACTCCAAAAGAATTATTAAAATTGGTTGTGCTAAGTCATTCTAGGAGTTAAAATCATATCAGGGTGATATTTTGATTTTGACTAGGTAATGATCTGATTATCAGTGAATTATACAATGGCTTGTTTTTAAAATACAGGAATATGAGACGTAATTTTATTTTTTCAAGTAGGTTGAGAGTGAGCAGTATTACTGAACGCACGAAGATATTTTCTTTTGCTAAGTTGTTTGCCTTTGGAAGCTTTGCAGCAGCATTATTGCTTGCAATGCCCGCAAATGCCCAATCGAGTATTAATTCTGAAAATTTAGGTTTTGCTAAGCTTTTTGTTAAAACTTATGCTTATCGAGGTGAAATAGCACTCGAAAAGGAGTATACTCAGGTTGAGTTGCAGAATCTAACAGATGGAGAAAGTTATCAAATTATTGCAGCTCCGCGCTACAACGATAGCTCTTGTAAGCCCACAACGAGTATTGATGGTGTTAGTTTTTCCGAAAGTGTAACCTTGATAGCTGAAGGCACGATTGCAAAGGTTTGGATTAGAAAAAATTGTGACGTCGAACTAGCAGCCTCGGTATCGGTGGGGTGTCTTACTTGTAAAAGAGATAATAATTGGTTGAACAATGTTGTGGCAGAAACAGGTATCGTTACAAACCCAGGAGTTCCTGTAGACTCTCTTGTTCGGTATCATTTTGTAAATGGAAATTGCTACGAAGTTAAGAATGTGGTTAGTCTTGGAGATGCTCGACAAGTTGGAACATTCTCTAATGGAGCATCATCTATCAGTATTGATCAAGGTATTGTACTTGCTACTGGCCAAATTGATTTTGTGGAAGGACCAAATGACTCAGGTGGAGCAGGTAATAATATTACAGGGGGACCAGTAAATGACCCTGAATTGGGATCTATCGCAACCAGTTCTTTGTACAATGTTGCCTCGATTGAATTTGATTTTACACCAACAACTGATACCGTAAACTTTGACTATGTTTTTGCATCAGAAGAGTATTGTGAATATGTAAATGCGACCTTTAACGATGTCTTTGGATTCTTCATAAGTGGACCCGGTATTGTTGGCACTAAAAATATTGCATTAATTCCTGTTGCTCCTCCCGCAACTCCTTCTCAATCTGTTAGTATTAATAACGTAAATCATCTTGTTAATACTGGATTTTTTAATCGAAATTCTGGTTCGTGTGGAGGGCTTACAAATATGACTGATACCCAAATGGATGGCTTTACAACGGTATTTAAAGCCTTCACACTTGTAGAAGCTTGTGAGACATACCATATTAAAATGGCTATTGGAGATGTTGGAGATGGAGTTTGGGATTCGGCAGTATTTCTAAAACGTGGTAGTTTCTATGCTGGAAGTGGATCAACGGTAAGCTCGCAGGGGTATTCTGTTGGCTCTAATAAGTCATACGAAGGATGTGGAGATGCTTTCTTTATTTTTGAAAGAGTAGATGTAGCAGATTTATCACAGCCTATTACGGTGGCATTTAATGTCATGCCATCAAGTACAGCAACCCAGGGCGTTGATTATGCTACCTTGCCTGCTAGTATTACTATCCCTGTTGGTCAGCTATCTTATGTCCTTCCTGTTACTGTTTTTACTGATGCAATTGTTGAAGGAGTCGAAACGATCTCAATTGAAATAGCAGATTTGTGTACTTGTAAAAAAGAAGGAACCACACTGCTTATAACTGAGCCCCCTCCAATGTATTTGGAATTAGAATCAGAAGAGGAATTTTGTGGACCTAGTGATATTGAATTGTACCCAGAAGCATCTGGTGGAGCACAACCTCTTTCTTACTCATGGAGTAATGGGACTTACGATGAAGAATTATACGATTTTATTGGGGAAACTACGACCTATGTACTAACCGTGACAGATGGCTGTGGTAATACGATTACTGGAGAAGCAGAAGTTATTGTTAACCCTCTTCCTACAGTTGTCGTTAATGCCGAACCTATTGGGTGTGTACCTAGTTCGACTATAGTGTCTGGTGTAGGATCGTCTACAGGTAACAATTTTTCATATGCTTGGTCTACATCGGGCGGGCATATAGTGTCTGGAGCGGGTAGTATTGATGCTGTTGTTGACCAACCAGGAAATTATACATTAACGATTACTAACAATGATACTGGCTGCCAAAATGCAAATTCAGTTACAGTCATACTGGATAATACTCCACCGGTAGTTGATCCTGGAACCTATGGACCAGTTTGTATAGGCTCAGGTTCAGTTGCCTTAAATGGCACTCCCGTAGGAGGAAATTTTTCAGGTCCGGGTGTTTCGGGCTCTAATTTTGACCCAGTAGTGGCGGGCATTGGGACTCATACTATTTCATATCAATATACTGACTCTAAGGGGTGTTCAAATACAGAATCTACAGATATTCTTGTAAATGCCTTGCCAACGTTGACCTTTACCGGTTCTACAATGTGTGTAGACGGTGGTCAAGTGACGATGAATGGCACGCCAACCGGTGGTACTTATAGTGGCCCAGGCGTAACAAGTACAAGTTTTGATCCAGCCGTAGCGGGAGTAGGTACGCATACAATCACGTATACATATACAGACGGCAACGGCTGTGAAAACAGCATTACGGCCGATATGGAAGTAAATGCCTTGCCCACGTTGACGTTTACTGGCTCTACAATGTGTGTAGACGGTGGCCAAATCACAATGAATGGTACCCCAACCGGTGGCAACTATAGTGGTCCAGGCGTAACAAGTAATACCTTTGATCCAGCCGTAGCGGGAGTAGGTACGCATACGATCACGTATACTTATACAGACGGCAATGGCTGTGAAAACAGCATTACGGCCGATATGGAAGTAAATGCTTTGCCCACGTTGACCTTTACCGGATCTACAATGTGTGTAGATGGTGGTCAAATCACAATGAATGGTACCCCAACCGGTGGCAACTATAGTGGCCCAGGCGTAACAAGTAATACCTTTGACCCGGCCGTAGCAGGAGTAGGTACGCATACAATCACGTATACATACACAGACGGCAACGGCTGTGAGAATAGCATTACAGCAGATATGGAAGTAAATGCTTTGCCCACGTTGACCTTTACCGGCTCTACAATGTGTGTAGACGGTGGTCAAATCACAATGAATGGTACCCCAACCGGTGGCAACTATAGTGGTCTAGGCGTAACAAGTAATAATTTTGATCCGGCCGTAGCAGGAGTAGGTACGCATACGATTACGTATACTTATACAGACGGCAACGGCTGTGAGAATAGCATTACAGCAGATATGGAAGTAAATGCTTTACCAACGTTAACGTTTACAGGTGAAACGATGTGTGTAGACGGTGGTCAAATCACAATGAATGGTACGCCAACCGGCGGCAACTATAGTGGCCTAGGCGTAACAAGTAATACCTTTGATCCGGCCGTAGCAGGAGTAGGTACGCATACGATTACGTATACTTATACAGACGGCAACGGCTGCGAAAACAGCATCACGAGTGACATGGTGGTAAATGCTTTGCCAACATTAATGTTTACAGGCGAAACGATGTGTGTAGATGGTGGCCAAGTGACGCTGAATGGCACCCCAATTGGTGGTACTTATAGCGGTCCAGGCGTAACAAGTACAAGTTTTGATCCAGCCGTAGCGGGAGTAGGTACGCATACGGTTACTTATGAGTATGTAGATGGGAATGGTTGTGTGAGCAGTGCAATAACAGAAATGATTGTAAATCCTTTACCTGTTGTAACAGCAGGAAGCTATAGCCCAATTTGTGTAGATGGTGGTTTAGTTGCGTTGAGTGGCACTCCAGTTGGTGGCACGTTTAGTGGACTGGGCGTAATTTCTGCGAATTTTGATCCAGCGGTAGCGGGTGTTGGCGTACATACAATTATGTATGAATATACTGATGAGAATGGCTGTACTAATAGTGATGCAACTGATATTGTTGTAAATGCACTGCCAGTTATTACTATAAATTCTGTTGCTCCGGTCTGTGTTGATGCATCAGCAATTCTTCTTGTTGGGAACCCAGCTAATGGTTCCTTCTCGGGTGATGGTATTACAGGAAACGAATTCAATCCATCAGTAGCGGGAGTAGGTACCCATACGATTGCGTATGATTTCACAGATGGTAATGGCTGTTTTGCGCAAGCAACTATTGATATTATTGTAAATGGGTTGCCAATTGTGGAAGCTGGTCTTAATGATACGATTACTTGTAACCAAATGGCAGTAGTTCTGGATGGTACTGGATCATCGAATGGAAATATGTTTAATTATGATTGGAATACCAGTAGTGGGAATATTGTTTCTGGCAATACAACATTACATCCTACTGTTGATGCAGGAGGTACATATATTCTTGGTGTAACTAATATTGTTACGGGCTGTACGGCATATGATTCTACTTTTGTAAAAGATGATACAAAAGCTCCAATAGCTGTTGTTTCTAGCCCTGATACATTGACGTGTGTACGAGAAGAAGTGGTTTTAAGTGGAATTGGCTCATCAGAAGGAGATTTTGCTTACCTGTGGACAACATCAGATGGGATAATAATTTCAGGGAATACGACGCTAGAGCCTGTGGTGAATCGGCCAGGAACATATGAGTTGACAGTATTGAATATACGGACTGGATGTACATCCTTAGAGACGGTTGATGTGATTGAAGATATTGTTCAGCCATCAGCAAATGCTGGTGCCAATCAAAGGATTACCTGTCTAGCACCTGATGTGAATTTATATGGTTCTGCTTCTGGAGCCAATAATTTGTATTCATATGAATGGTCTACAACCGAAGGTAGTATTACGAGTGGTGAGACTACCTTGAATCCTGTTGTAAGTCAATCCGGTGTGTACGAATTGAAAGTGACCGACCTTGTGAATGGATGTATCGATGTTGATGATGTTTTTGTGGAAATGGATGTAGAAGCTCCACTTGTGACGTCAGCTTTGCCTGATACTTTGACATGTCTGGTTGATGAAGTGACTTTGGGTCTACAAACATCTAGTGTAAATTTAGACTTTTCATGGTCCACGATAAATGGAGAGTTTAAAGTAGGGGCAAATACAGCCACCCCGGTTGTTGTTGCACCTGGCATGTATACCTATAAAGTGACTGATATCTCGAACGGATGTGTTGCTTCTGAATCTGTTATGGTCTTTGAGAATGTCCAAAGCCCATTAGCGAATGCCGGTGAAAATGAAAGTTTAAATTGTGGTGTACTCCAGATGGTTATTGGTGGGCTAAATAATGAAAATTATCCTTATGATTTTTCTTGGTCAACAGCTGATGGATCGTTTGTTTCTTTACAAAACATAGCAAATCCAATTATTGATGAAGAAGGTAGCTACATGCTTCATGTTGTTGATCCACAAAATGGTTGTATGGCTGATGATACAGTGGTCATAGTCAGAACATCACCAATTGTTGATATGAATGTAGATTTGAAATTGCCTAATTGTCGTGGAGATGGTGGAGTGGTATTAGTAGATTCTGTAATGGGTGGTACATCACCTTATGTGTACTCTTTCAATGGAGGGGAGTCATTTGGGACTACTGCAATCCTTGGAAGTTTGGATCCAGGTGTTTATGATGTGGTTGTTCAGGATGGCAATGGTTGTGAGTATGGTATGACTGTAGACTTGCCAGAGCCACATGCACCGGATATTTTGTTGGAATCAAACGTTCAAATTGATTTTGGGGATAGTATACAATTAGATGTGTTTACTTCTATTCTTCCGGAGAATTTGGATACGGTTATATGGACACCAACGAGTACGCTGAGTTGTGGTGATTGTTTGGACCCATATGCTTCTCCAACTCAAACAACTATGTATGAAGTAAGTGTTGTTGATGATTTAGGTTGTGAAGCGAGAGCTAATATTACAATTGCTGTAGAAGATCCTGATGTGTATGTTCCGAATGCATTCTCACCTTTGAGTGGTGATGATAGGAATAATAGGTTCATAATTTTTGGCAACCCAGAAGTCATTGATGAAATCATAGATTTGCGAGTATTTGATCGTTGGGGAACAATGGTTTATGAAGGTGTTAATATGCCACTTAATGTACCGGGCTATGGTTGGGACGGTACTTATCGCGGCAAAGCAATGGATCCTGCAGTATTTGTATACTCTGCACGAATAAAATGGATAGATGGCACCATCAAGGAGCTAAAAGGAGATATTACCCTGATACGTTAATTTATTTAACCTGTATTACTAGAGGTCATCATTTATTGGTGACCTCTTTTTTTTGCTTTGTCCCACTGTAGTTTGAAAGATTTGAGAAGCGCTCTTGTTTGTTATTCCAAAGATAAGGGATGACCTGTTAGAATCAAAGAGAAAAACTAATAAGTTGATCTGTTTTGGCAAGAATTGTGAGCTGAGAAGTAAGTATTGTTTTGGTCTAATGTGTTGTTATGCAGGTAGTTGTGTGGTTGGGGTGTGACATTTTTTCAGTGCGTAAAAGGTGCTAGCTAATGTGGCTCCAGCCTTGTGCTTTTCGGCCGATGGTTTCTAAGTGCTTACGCAAAAGAGTATTTTCTGGATGCGCAAGCGTAGGATCCTTTTCAATAATAAGAATGGCTAGTTTTCTGGCGAAAGTCAATATTTTTTCGTCATCGACGAGGCTTGCTAACTTGAGATTTAGGTCGCCACTTTGTCGAGTTCCTTCCATGTCTCCAGGCCCACGCAGTTTTAAATCTGCTTCCGCAATGACAAAACCATCATTAGTTTCAGTCATGGTCTTTATTCGAAATTTTGCTTCATTTGATAGTTTGAATCCAGTCATCAATATGCACATAGAATGTCCTCCGCCACGACCTACACGCCCCCGTAATTGATGCAATTGTGAGAGTCCAAAACGATTGGCGTTTTCGATAATCATTAAGGTTGCATTAGGGATGTTTACGCCTACTTCAATGACGGTTGTTGCAACCATTATCTGTGTTTTTTTTTCGATAAATCGTTGCATTTCGTATTCTTTGTCTTTAGCTTTCATCTTGCCGTGGACCACGCTTAGTTCATATTTAGGACGAGGGAATTCAATGCTTAATAAATCATATCCGCGCTGTAAGTTTTGTAAGTCCACATCTTCATTGTCTTCAATCATAGGGAAGACGATATAAACTTGCCTTCCCTTTGCCACTTCTTCTCTGATGATACCATAGGCTCTCATTCTTTTGCTTTCGCTAAAATGAATGGTTTCTACCGGCTGTCGACCAGGAGGCATTTCATCAATTTTGGAGACATCTAAATCTCCATAAAAAGCCATAGACAGTGTTCTTGGTATTGGTGTGGCTGTCATGACCAAAATATGCGGAGGGTTTGGTTTGCTTTTTTTCCAAAGCTTACTTCTTTGGGCGACCCCAAAACGATGTTGCTCGTCAGTGATAGCTAAGCCAAGGTTTTTGAAAACAACGGGGTCTTCCAAAACTGCATGAGTCCCAATAAGAATATCAATTTGTCCAAGGGCAAGTGCTTCAAGTATTTGTGCTCTTTTTTTGCCTTTGATAGAACCTGCAAGAAAAGCAATTTGCAATCCCAATTTATTGGCTTCTTTTTCAATGTCGACAAAGTGCTGAGTTGCGAGTATTTCTGTAGGGGCAATCATACATGCTTGGTAGCCATTATCAATAGCTATTAAAATACTCATGAGGGCTACTACTGTTTTGCCACTACCAACATCCCCCTGTAGAAGGCGATTCATATGGCGGCCAATCTTAAGGTCAGCTCGAATTTCTTTAAGTACTCGCTTTTGTGCGTTAGTCAGTTTGAAGGTTAGAATTTCGTTGTAATATTGGTTGAATTTGTCACCAATAGTTTTAAAGCGATAGCCTGGTATTTCTCGGTAATTTTTGTATTTTCTATGGATAGCTCGTAGTTGGGCAAAAAATAATTCTTCAAATTTTAATCGGTTGATAGCCTGGTCTCTTTCTTTTATGGATGTCGGAAAATGTATTTGCTGCAAAGCATTAAAACGGCCAATTAATTTAGTTTTATCAAGTAGGTATTTGGGGAGTGTTTCTGGAATGTCTGATTTCGATACTTGGTTGAGAAGTGCCTTTGTTAATTTGCGAAAGCCCTTGCCATCCAAATTCTTTTTGCGCAAGCTATCTGTAGACGAGTAAATAGGTGCTAAAGTAGGTAGGGCAGAAGCGTTGGTTAGGTTAGATATTATTTCTATTTCTGGATGGGGAATAGTGTATCGGTTGCGAAATTTTTGTAGCTTCCCGAATACGAGGTATGTCTTGCCTTGCTCTAGTTTGTTGCCCATCCAAGATGCCCCTTGAAACCAAATTAATTCGATGGATCCAGTCCCATCATGGATGGTAGCTTTTAGCCTTTTGGCACGGCCCATACCTTCGTGAGAGAATCTCATGAGCTTACCTTTAATCTGGACTTCGGCAAAAGAGTCGTCGATTTGGTTGATGGGTAAGATGATGGTTTTGTCGATATAGCGAAAAGGAAAGTACTCTAGAAGGTCTTTTAATATGTTGATATTAAGGTCTTTACGTAAGGATTTTCCCTTGGCGGGTCCTACGCCTTTAAGATATTCAATGGGTGTGTCTAGGAGCTTGCTCATGATGGAGACAAAGATAAGATTTTTTTCTGATGCATAGAATTTTGAAGATTATTACTTTTGGTGGAACTCTTTGCTAATTAGTCGTGTTGTAAGGTTAGATTTGCTTTCGGGTGTATAAGTGGCTAACTTTGCAACTGATTGTAACTAATAAATTGATGATGAAATCTAAGAGACAAAGCCAAGTAGGAGAGATGATACGTCGCTCATTTAGTGTAATTCTTCAAGCAGAAGGGCCATATGTATATGGTCATGATAAATTAGTGACGGTGACGGCAGTTGATGTGACGCCAGATTTTGCTGTTGCCAAGATATATTTGAGTATCTTTAATGGAGAAGATAAGGAAGATGTAGTGGCTTTGATGCAAAAAGCGACATCCAAGTTTCGGGGCAGATTAGCGCAAAGAATTGGTAAGAAAATTCGGCGACTACCTGAGCTGCATTTTTATTTGGATGAAACTGTAGATGAAATGTATCGAGTCAACCAGCTTTTAGATGGCTTGAATAAAAAAGAAGATGATTAGATTTTTTAATATGGGTCAACATCTACGTTGACTCGAACGCCGGATAAGCCTTTTTGAGATTTTAAGGAGACAATGGCTAGGTCAAGAATAGACCTAGTGTGGATCAAGTTGTTAATTTGGCGATTTAATTTGACAAGAATTGTCATTTGATATTGGTTTCGGATTCTGGGGATTGAATGCCATGCGGGACCAATGACTTGACCTTTGACGTCACGTTTGAGAAAATGGGCAATCAGTTTTGCGCCGGTTTCTACTTGTTGGTATTGGCGATGTTTAATGGTGATGCGGATGAGTCTAGCATAAGGAGGGTAGCCAAATGCTTTTCTTTCTGATAATTCTCTTTTTGTAAAGTGTAAGAAGTCGCTAGTCATGACATCTTTAATGACAGGGTGGTTGCTTTGGAAGGCTTGAATAACCACTTTCCCTTGTTTCTTTTTTCGGCCGGCGCGACCACTTACTTGTGTCATCTGTTGGTAGGAACGTTCAGCAGCTCGGAAGTCGGGGAAGTAGAGTAGTTGGTCGGCACTCATAATTCCAACAAGTCCAACGTTATCAAAATCCAAACCTTTTGTAACCATTTGAGTACCAACTAGGATTTCTATTTCTCTAGCATCAAAGGCATTAATAATTCTTTCAAAGCCTGTTTTTCCCCCTGTCGTGTCGTAATCCATTCGTCCTGTTTTGACTTTGGGGAAATAGATTTTTAATTCTTCTTCAATTTTTTGAGTGCCAAAGCCAGCCAGAGTTAGTGGTTGAGTTCCGCATGTGGGGCAAGCCTGAGGTAGCTTTCTATGGTATCCGCAAAAATGGCAACGCAGATTATCAGTGTATTTGTGATAGGTCAGTGAAACGTCGCAATGTTTGCATTCGCTAATCCAGCCACAGGCATTGCAAGAAAGGGTGGGAGAGTAGCCACGGCGATTTTGGAAAAGAATGACTTGTTGTTTTTGATCGAGAGTTTTTTGTATTTCATCAAGTAGGACAGATGAAAAATGGGATTGTAATTTTCGTTCTTTGGCTTCTTTCTTTAGATCTACAAGGATGATTTTTGGCATTAAGATATTACCAAATCGTTCAGGCATTTTGACTAGGCCATATTTGTTATTTTGTGTATTTACGAATGTCTCTAAAGAAGGTGTTGCGGTGCCTAGGATGCTTTTTGCTTTCGATAAGCTTGCTAAAAAAAGTCCGGCATCTCGCCCGTGGTATCTTGGTGCGGGATCAAATTGTTTGAAACTTTGGTCGTGCTCTTCGTCGACAATTAGCAGTTTTAAATTCTGAAAAGGTAAAAATACGCCAGATCTTGCCGACAGGACAATTGGTTTTCCTTTGAGTACTTGTTGCCAGATTTCTACCCGTTCATTGTTATTGAGTCGGGAGTGGTAGGCAACGATGTCATCTCCAAATATTTTGCGCAAGCGACCAATAATCTGACTTGTCAACGCGATTTCCGGAAGGATATACAATACTTGGCCACCATTACTGATAGCTTCCCAAATTTTTTCAATATAAACTCTAGTTTTACCACTTCCGGTGACACCGTGAAGTAAGATTGTATTTTTTTCTTTAAAGGTTGTTTCTATTTCGGTTAGTGCTCGAGTTTGTTGTTTGGTTAGTGCATGAGCTTCTGATAAGCCTTCATTGTAGCTTTTGATTCTGCTAATATTTTTGTCGTATATTTCAAGAATACCTTTTTTGACGAGTCCATTGAGGGCCGCAGCCGAAGAGTTGGCCAGTTTGTATAACTCTTGTTTTCGGATGTCAGTTTTTGTTTTTGACAGCTGGGCATAAGCTAGGAGTGTTTCTGTTTGTTTGGGTGCGGATTTTGTTAGCTCAAAGGCTTTTTTTAGTTGAGAAGAGTCGGAAAGATAGGGCTCTGCAAATTGAACGCAGAGTACTTTTTTGGGTTTGTATTTTACCTTTAGTGTTTCACGAAGATAAATAATTTTTTGGTCCAGCATCTTTTTGATGGTGGGCATGACTGTTTTTTGGTTGAGAATTTTTCGTGCTTCATCAATAGAAAATTCTTCCCTGTTTTTGAGTGCACTGGCGATTAGGTATTCTTTTTCCGCAAGGTGTTCAAAGTTGTCTTCAAATAACGGGCTGAGCAAAATGTTAGTTTCACCACTAAGCTTTAAATAAGCAGGTAGGGCTGCATTCATTACCTCTCCAACTGTTGAAAAATAATACTCGGCTATCCATTTCCAAAATTGATATTGAATAGGATAAATTATTGGCTCATCATCTAGGATGTTGATGATGGGTTTGACCTTGTAGCCATCAGGGGCTTTGTCACTCAAGTTGACCACTAGTGCAGAGTATCGCTTATTTTTTCCGAAAGGAACTTCTACTCGTATTCCAAATTGAAGCATAGCGACAAACTCTTCCGGTACTGCATAGGAAAAGATCCTTGGTAGTGGGAGCGGCAGGACGACTTCGGCATAGAGTGAGTAGGACAAGGTGTTTGCTTTTGGGCAAAGATAGTGAAATCGGTTGGAGAAATAGCAGTATTTTTATTCTTTTTGTAAATGACTGGTTGTCAGCTTATTGTCGCTTTGTTTTGATTAATGATTGATGGATATTTTATCATTTTTAATGCTTAGACTTAGTCCATGTTCAGGGTCAGGTGCATATTCAAACAACAGGTCAAAAGTCTCGTTACCCACAAAGTGAATGTCAAATATAATACCTAGAAGCTGCCAGATTTCAGATGGTTTTTGGAGCTTTGGATAGGCTGATGACCATTCTTCTTTCGTTTGCTTGTCCATTGCTAAGAATTCAGGATAATCATTTTTTTGATAGTTGTCAAAAATGGATTTCTCTAATTTTTCTTTCAGTGAAATATCATTAATTGTCTGTCGAATAAAGTCATAATATCCTTCTGTGAAATCTTCTTGGTCGTGATTTAGATGGATGATTGCCTTTGCTCCGCTCCATTTTATTTTTTTTGCTTGTTTTAGAGACCAATATGAGTCGTATGCAAAGGTGCCAATGTCTTTTATCTTTAGGTCTTCAATTTCAATTTTTATTCTTTTGACAAGTGAAAGAAGCTGATTTTTTGGATTCTTGTAAAGGATAAATGTCTCTTTGCTTTTTAATCCATTAATGGTACTATTGACATTGCATGAATATAGATTGTGCTTGTCTCCAATGTAAGAATACTCTGTGTTGGTATGGTGCGTAAGATTGGTTATTGTACTATTTTTTCTTTTTAGCTGAAGGTCGCTTTTTAAGTTTGATGCCTTGTGGATACTTTCTTTTAGGTCTTTTATATTTTTTATTTTCCAACTGAAGTTTAAGAAAAATAGTTCTACCGTTCTTGATGTGTTGATTGTTATTTCTTCTGGAGTTTTGTTGAGTATTTGTAAGAACTCTTGTGTGGTTTTGAAGGTGAAATAGTTTAGATTATTTTTTTCTTCATAGTCGTTGATAGTTTTATAGAAAATTTCGTTGGTGGTCAGGGTGCCTTTTTTCCAGACATTGGATGCGCTTTGCATTTCTTTGAATCCGTCCTTTGTTAGCTTAGACTTGAATGAATAACTTGTTTTTAATGAAGCAAGAAAAACGGTAAAACTTTTGGCTATCAAGGTGGGTTTATACAAGATGTTATATTCTCTACATACAGATTTGGATGGATATTGCCAAATACTTCCGACGTTGTCTTGGATATCCATAACAAGCATTTGTCCATCATCTTCTGTCGAGAATGGAAGGAATTTTTTGGCTAAAACGAATTCACCTTCGCCGATGTAAGAGCTGTAAGAGCCCATGCCTGTTGTGCGGCAATATTGGAGCCAAGCCTGTTGTGGGCTTTCGCATCGGTGAAAAGGAAGGATTAGACAAGTTGTGTTGTTAATGTTAACACGATACTCCATGTTGCGCACAGTTCTGCTTCCATGATTTTCTAAATACCACATATAGTCACTGGGCAAAGTTTTGAGTGGATTTGGAATGGCATCTTCGTGAGCAAAGCTTTTTATGATGTCTTTTTGTGCAAAAGTTTCCGCAAAAAAGTCATCGTCAATGTCATCAAAATTTATTTGCTTTATTATTCCTGAGATTTTCATGTCTTAGTGGTTTTTATATATCCTTTTTTTAGCTTCTTGTTGATAAGTTTTTGGTCGGCTTTGGTTGCTTCTTTGATGCTATCAAAATCGGAGCCTTCTGTTTTTATCTTGCCATACCGTACTTGGAAGGGGCTTTCGTAAAAACTGATTTTCCAAATTTATTAGATTTATCATTTTTATACTAACCGCAAGAAGGAGTAGTCGCTTAATCTTTTTTTGTGAATAGTTGAGTTCGGGGTTTTTCTTTGATGAGATTATTCTGATTTGTCAATTTACGATCACAAGATAATTTTTGTTGTAGAATGCTTTAGATTCAATTGATATTTGTTCCAACAGAATTTATAATTGATGAAGTGCTAGTTTTCTTAGCAAAAAGCATTCCTAAGCAAGGTGTGAGCGTATTCAGGATTGTCTGGTTGTAATGAATTCTGACAATTCATGGAAGAATTACAAGTCCAATCATTGGCCTGAATAAAAAAGCGTACAAAATCAATTATTCTTTCTTAAGTACATACTTTTCAAAACCGGCCCAATAATCATCGATGGTTTGTTTTTTCGTTTGATCCCATTGGTCTTTAGGAATACTAAGCTCCAAAATATCTTCACTAGTAATCGCCCACATGCCGTGTAAGTTTAGCCAGCGACGGTCATACGTGGGTTCGTTTTTACGAACGAATTTTACAGCTTGAGTTACGATGCCTTCGAGTTTGTTGATATCCTTTAATGCGTATTCATTAATAATGGGTCCGAATTTTTCATTTAAAATATCAACACCTTGCTTGGCGGTATTGTCTAAGCAAATATTTGCGTCTATCCGAGCTTGGAGTTGGGCGACATAAAACCAGAAAGCAGCATCATCTTTATTGCCTTCCATAAAAAGAACCATTGAAAGGCTATATAGTACGGGAGGGTTCCATCGTTCAGGATGCTCCAAAACAAGTCCGGCCATGGTGAGTTTCATCTCTTGGTCATTGCCAAACAAAATACTGATGGCGCGATTCTGATTCTCTACCTGAATTTCTTTAAAAATGCCGGTTACAGGAATGGTGTTATGATTTTTCATAATGGTATCTGTTTGTGCATAGCTGCAAAATGATGTAAAAAGTAGTATGGAAAGTAGAAAGAATTTCATTTTGTTTAGTCTAATAGGTCTGTAAATTGTGCTGCTAGATAAAGTAAGAAAATTAGGACAACTACCCAGCCTAAAATCATGTCTAATTTTGTCTTTTTTTTGCGCAGACCTTTGGGGGTTAGTAGTCGGTTGGTCTTGCGAACAAGAAATAGGAATAGTGGAACAAACAAAAAAATACCGAAGACAGCAAATATAAACATTGCTTCAAGGGCTTCTGATATATCGCCATCATCGTTCAATACTAGCATGAGAAGAAAGTATATAAATAGAACAAGGAAAATGCTGGCTAGAAAACGAAAAAATTGATTTTGAATGGTCATACTCTCTCTAATTGTTGCTCAAATATAGCTGTAAATAGATTCCAGAGGTCAAAAGAATTGAAAGGTGTAGGTTTTTACTTTAAATCCGCATTTTGGGGTTTTGATAGGCCTTTTGGGGTAACTAGCTGATAATCAATGTCCTGAGGATTGTATTTTGAGTATAAATACCCGATTTTGAGTTGTTTTATTGTCTGGTATGGCTAAAAAAAGACAAATTCTAAGCGATAGCCTACGAATTCTCAAACGGCACTAGAAGGGGACAAAAACAGGCGCATCTTTGTCATGTCATCTCGACAAAAGGTTTTGCGAAAGCGAAGCAATAATTAAAAAACTAAAAGTCATGAACACAATTAATTTGAAATCACAGCCAATAAACCCATTGATGGTTTTCTCTTATGTTGTTATTTTTTTGACACTTTTCTTTAGCAATTCGGCGAAGGCATCCCAAACGGTAGATATTTGTCAGCCGGGAGATGTGCTTTATGTATGGGCCAAAACAGGGCTAAATCTTCGCCAAGAGCCGAGTATTACTGCTAAGCGTTTGACAATTCTATTGCCTGGGTCAGAAGTCCGCATCTTAGGATTTACCCAAAAACGCTTTGCCGTGAAGACTTTGCAAGCCACGGAGGATGAGCAAAACCCATTTGTAATTAAAGGTAATTGGATTCTAGTCCAAGTGGGTGGTATTCAAGGGTACGTTTTAGATACTTATCTACTGCCTATCAAAGCACCCAAAGCAGGACAATCAATGAAGCATTATTTGATTGCTCTTAGTGAGCAAGTGAGTGAGCTGGGTAGCGATAGTGACGAATACTCTTTTTCGGCCACAACAATGAATAATATCAGTATTCAATATGAGGGTGGAGAAGACTATCATAATATTACAGTGACCATTCCTAAATTCTCCATCGAAGATGGGTTTGTTTTCTACAATTATTTCAATGATCTACAGGCACGGTCAACCAGTGATGATGAAGCAGAAGTGTATTTGTTTAAAAATTGGAAAACGGAGCTTTCTGTTTTTGATGATGAAGCCGGCGAAGTTAACTTTGAAGTTGTGGATGGTGAGTTGGTGATTACGGAAGTGATGGAAGAAGGTTGCTAAATTAAAAAAATGCATAACCCCGTATTAATAGTAGTTTTTCTAGTCAAACAGTCATTCTCCAAAAGTGGGGAGTGGCTGTTTTTTAGTAACGGCACAGCCTGTTATTTGATGTAGAAAAGAAGCCTTTATAGCCAAAATGATTTATGCCGAATAGTTACTCTTTTTCTAATAAAGCTTTATAGCCCTTCTAAGATATTCATGAGCTCGGTACGCTTCCTTACGGAAACCGGTACTTGGTTGCCATTTTTTAGAAGCAGATAACCACCTTCGGTACGAACAAATGATTCTAGATATTTTAGATTGACAAGATGAGATTGGTGAGAGCGAAAAAATTGATGCTTTTCGAGTTGCTTTTCAAAGGTCTTTAAGGTGCGTGTGACCATTAGTTTTTTTCCATTATCAAAGTGAAAAATAGTATAATTATCGCTAGACTCACAACGTATAATGTTTTGAATATCAACGACTTCTATCTTTTCTTGTGTGTGTAGACACATCCGGGTGGGTAGTTCGTCGGGCTTGCGAAAAGTGTCTTTTAGGACTTCCAGCCTTTCCGTTGAAGTGGCTATCTGTGTCTTTGCTCTGTCTATGGCAGCTTTGAGCTCATCGAGACCAATGGGTTTGAGTAAATAGTCCACGGCGGCAAAACGGAAAGCACGAAGTGCATAGTCATCAGATGCAGTTGTAAAAATAATTTTGAAATTAATATTAGTTAGAATTTCTAAAATATCAAAGCCTGTTCCATCTCCTAATTGGATGTCCAGAAATAATAAATCTGGCTGTTCTTTCATTAATAATTTAACACCCGAGACAACACTGTCAGCGGTTCCAATAATATCAATTTCGGGAGCAATGTCTTGAAGGTCAGCAGTGAGCACTTGAATGGCTTGTGGCATGTCGTCGATTAGAATTGCTTTCATCTTGGCTTAGTTTATTGGTATTTTTAGAACAACTTTTGTTCCGGAGATATTATTATTGTCGGAGACAATATCGGTTATTTCGATAGAATTTCCATGCCTTTCGGCAAATAAAGCATCGAGCCGCTCTTTAGTGACCGCCATAGCTGTGGATTGATGGCTAGGGCTTCTTTTTTTGCGGAGCTCAGCAGATTTTTTTCGTCCAACACCGTTGTCTGTAATTTCACAAATCAAAATACTATTTTTTGTTTTGAAGTTGACGTTTATTATTCCTTTTTTGCCAAGATGAGTTACACCATGGATGATGGCATTTTCTACAAATGGCTGGATAATCATTGGAGGGACTTCAATTTCTTCTTCGTCAATACTCTCATCTATGGTGATATTAAATTCAAAAAGATTAGGCCGACAAAACTGTTCCATAGAGAGATAGTTTTGTAGCGTTTTCTTTTCTTCTTCAAGTGTGATTTTATCCTTTCGGGAATTAGAAAGAATTTGTCTCATCAGAATGGCAAATTGGTTGATTTGTTTTCGGGCTTGCGCAAAATCTTTGAGTGCCACTAAGGCATTGATACTGTTGAGCGCATTGAAAATGAAATGTGGATTCATTTGAAGCTGCAAAGCTTTTTGCTCGACAGTCAATAGATGATTCTTTAATTCTAATTCTTTTCTTTTGGCACTTTCTTGCTTACGGATGGCATTGACTCTAAGTCGATAAATCAAAAATGATACTAACAAAAAACCACCGACGACTGCAAGTCTAAACCACCATGTTTGCCAATACGGTTTTTGGATGCCAAAGGGTGCGGTGATGACGATAGAGCAGTTGTCGGGTGTTAGGCAAGCCTGAGCTTTGAATACATATTGTCCCGGGCTTAGGTTGGCATAGTTGACGTTGTTCGCAGTGGAAAGTGGTGACCAATTGGTTTCGCTACCGGCTAATTGCCAGCGGTATTTGACTTGATTAGGACGGGCTAAGTTGATGCCTGAAAGCTTGAATCCAAGGTGGTTTTTGTCATGAGGGAGTAGAAGGTTGGGCTTGATGCTGTTGGTTGGGGTGAGCCATGTCTTAAAGGCTGTATTTTGGAGCGATTTGTAAAAAAGTTGAATTTCTTCAAAATGAATTTTGGGTGCTTGGACGGCGATGGATTTTTGGGTTGTTTGGTATTTCATGAGGCCGTTCATGGTGCCGACCCAGAGATTTTTGTTGTGATCAAAGGTGATGGCATTTTGACACGTCTCGATTCCTAAAAATCCTTCTTCTTTTCCAAAGTGCTTAAAATCAACGACTTGCGTGTTATAGTTGAGTGCTAGACGGTTTAGTCCACGCTCTGTACCAACCCATAGATTATGGTGGGCATCTGCTTTAAGGAGATAGATGTTGTTGGACATCTTTACAGGAGTAGTGGAGTGAGAATAGTCGGCTTTGATAAATCGGATAGGTTGTTTTTTCCAATTAGCGAAGTAGATTCCTTTTCCGGCGGTGCCGACCCATACTTTGTTTTCGGAGAAAGCAATGGATCGGATATCGGCTTTTGGTAATCCATTATCACTGTTGAGAATAATTGGCTCAAAATCATGATCATAGTAAGCTAGATAGCCATTTCTTGTAGAAAACCACAAGCGTTTTTTGGGGTCAAGCTGAAGGCATTGTATTTTTAATTCAGGCAACCCTTCAGGTTTTCCGTAAGGGAATATCTGAAAGCCGAATGTGTCGCGATCTTGAATTTTAGCAATTCCATTGCCATAAGTCCCTGCCCAGATATTGTTAAATGTGTCCACAACAAGGCTGTTTATCCAGTTGCTAGGCAAACCATTTTTTTCCGAAAGGAAGTGAAATCCGCTCGTGTCTTGGTAGGCTAGGCCACGGCCATCTGTCGCAATCCATATGCGTCCTTTTTGATCTTCTGTAATTGCTTTGCATTTGATATTGGCAAAGCCTTCTTTTTGGCCATAGTGGTGGATACCATTGTTGTCTAGAACAGAAACTCCATAGCCTGATTCAGAAAACCAAATTCGATTCTGGCTATCTTGGAAGAGTGCATATATATTGTCTCCATGGAGACCGGATTGAAGCCCGTATTGGGCAAATTCCTGACCGATACTTTTGAGTAGCCCTTCTCCGGAAGTGCCCAGCCAAAGATTATTCCAACTGTCTCGATAAAGAGTCTTAATATTTTTTGCCGCAAGGCCACTTCGCTCATCCAAGTTGGACCAGCTTTTTGTATCAATATTATAATTGGCGATTCCATTGTTGATCGTGCCAATCCAAATGTTTTGGTCAATTGTGGTGATGAATTGTGGATGAGCAGCGTTAGGGATGACAATATTACCTAGGACTTCATTCGTTTCGGTATCGAAGAGCACGATACGGCCATTAAAAGTGGCTACCCAGAGACGACCCAGTACGTCCCTATAAATGGCATGGACATCATTGCTCTCAAGCCCATTTTGAATCGAATAGTGCTTAGTGCCATTGAGTTGCCAAGCACCGGTGTTGGTGGCAGCCCAAAGCTCATTTTCTGTAAGGAAGAAAGAGCGAATATTGGCATTTCGGAGTTGCTGATATTTTTGGATTTGGTAGGGCTGTTTGTTTGTTTGGATGTAAAAGAGCCCCCTTTCGGTGCCGACCCATAGGGTTTGTTGCTGGTCAATGCTTAAAGTGGTCACTTTTTGCGCAAGCAACCACGGGATAACATGTACCGAATCTTGCGATAATACAGAAAGTCCTGTGCGACTTCCAACCCAGATTTGGCCTTTGGGGTCGGATACTAAGGCATTGATATATTTGTCCGGAATGTGGTCTGTCCAAGGGGGTGACGAAAATGATTGTCCATCAAATCTGACAATTCCCCCGCCCTGAGTACCTACCCACAAGTAGCCGTCCGGGCCTTGGGTGATGCCATAGACTTGGCTTTGGGGGAGCCCATCTTGGAGAGCGTATTGAAGGAAGTTCTGTTGTGCCTTTGTTATTTGTGCAAACAGTATCCAAACACAAACGAAGAAATATCGAAATTGGTTGACCATATATAAGGTAAAGATACTGAATTCTTGCAAAATGGTTTCTTGACGGGAGGTGATTTTTGAATTACTCGTTTTGTATAATTTATGTCATTTCATGGATAATTGCTTTTTTGTTAGAAAAAAATGTTTTCCTTTGCTAGCTTTGAACGAATTTATTATGTTTTTTTAATCACTTAACCAATAAACACAAAAAAAATGAAAAAACCCCTATTGTTGCTTTTCTTGGTGCTGGGTGTATTCAGCAGGACTTATGGTCAGTCACCCTTGTTTCACGGTGAAACTATTGATATTTATATGGCTCCAATTAAAGAGTTGTTTGTCAGCACCGGTGTTGGTTTTGGAACCCACCAAAATCAGCGTTTTTCTATGTTACCATCGTCGGGTATTGGTGGTGGTTTTCAGTTGGGTTATAGCAAGCAAGCTAATAATTTTTGGCGGATCTACTTAGATGGTGGAGTTAACTTTGTCGGTCAAAAGTATGATGTAGGATCAACGATTATTGATGCATCTTTGAACTATGCATGGATGAAAGGGCTGGCGCAAACCGGTCGAAACAAATGGTATGTGGGGGGAGACCTAGAGACGTCTGTTTTGTTTCGCAAAACAGCAGGTCTTGGTAATAATGCATCTTCCGTAATGTATTCTAGTACGCTTTCTGCGGCAGTGCGTGGTGAGCGAGTACTTGGTAGTAGCCATTGGGCACTTGGTGGTGAGCTGAGCTTAGGGTTGCTTTCCTTTGTGAAAATGTCAGATGGATATGCTTATGCTGCGCCACAAGATTTTATTACCGGTGGCAATTTTAATTATGAAGAAGGTGCCAGCTTGATGCCATTTTCATATGGAGAATTGCTGACTGTTGGTAAGTTTCATCGCATAAAATCGTCTATTTCTTTGATTAAGAACCAACATAGGATTCGTTGGGGCGCTGTTTATGATTGGCGACTAAAGGCCTATGATCCTTATGAGAATGGACAGTTAGTGCAAGGCACGCATTTGGTGAAGCTTTATTTTGCGTTTAAATTTGGTGTCCGTAAAAATATTGTCAAATGAGGAGTTCTAAAACCACACACTCGCTTTTTCAAAATAAAAAAAATACCACAATGAAATATTCTTTTTTAAGCCTTCTAATCATTTTACTGGCTTTCTCTTCTTGCGAAAAGGCTTTTGTTGAGCCGGGGGCTGATGGCTCGAAGCCTATTGAAGTGTTTGATGAATATTGGGAGATATTCAACGAAAAGTATGCAATGTTTGATGTCAAAGGTGTTGATTGGCAGGCGTTGAAGGATGCTAAACGTCCTTTGGTGACAGACAATACTACGCGGGAGCAGTTATTTGAGATTTTGGGGGATATGACGCTGGCGCTTCATGATGGACATACTAGTTTGAAAGATTTTACTAGAGATTCTTTGAAGCAATTTGATATCTTAAAAGGTGCTCCGGAGAATAATAATATACCCATTCTTGATCACCATTTGACTAGTATTAAGACTGAAGATTATAAACGATTTATGGGCAACGCAAGTGTCTATGTTCGGCTAACGGGTGATATTGGATATATCCAAATTCCAAGTTTTAATAATGATTTGTCGGAGGAAGAAATCAATATGGTGTTGGAGCATTTCAAAGACATGAAAGGGTTGATTATCGATGTGCGAGGCAATACAGGAGGCAACCCGGCTTCTTCTTCTCTATTGGCTAGCCACTTGACGGATAAGAAAGTGGCGACAGGATATGAGCGTTTTAAAACCGGGGCCGGCAAAGATGATTTTACGGATAATCCCGCTTTTAACAAAAAAGCTGAAAGTGGTGAAATCTTTACCAAGCCAGTTGTTATTTTGACGAATGGTTTTTGTTATAGTGCGACAACCACTTTAATATATCAGACCAATCCACTCCAACATGTGACCTTTATTGGAAGCCGGACAGGCGGTGGTAGTGGTAGTGTGGCTGATGGCTATTTGGCTAATGGGTTTAAGTATTCCTTGTCTGTTAGTGAGTTTATTGATTTTGAAGGGACACATTTGGACGATGGATTTGAGCCGGATATTGAAGTGTGGATGAATGATGAAGTAGAAGATGTTGATGAAGTATTGCAACGCGCTATTGATGAGTTAAATTAATTTTCTTTTATTGCTTGCGCAAAAAATAATCCTTTTTTTGCGCAAGCTTTTTTAAAAACTTTAAAGATGAAAATGAAACTACTAATTGTATTAATGGCTGCGATTAGCCTAGCTTCTTGCTCTTCGAAATCGCTAGTAATTAAGAATGTTGCCAACGAACAAACCTGTAATACCAGCGATGGGTATTGGTATAATGGCCAATGTTGGACGGAGTTTGAAGACGAGGGGATTAGTAATAATGATATCGATAACGTTGTCGCAGAGCAAATGAAAATTATCAAAAAAACAAGAATTAAAATTAACGAAAAATCTTATCCGATCACTTTTTTCTATCCGGAAGAAGATGGCAAAAAGCTTGTTGTGATAGTTGTTTTCGATGATGAGCAAGGACAGTCTTCTCTTATCATGGAGATGAAAGCCAAGCAACTGGAGCTTAAGTCCTTTGATGTTGGTGCGGTGTACTTTAGTGCCAATGTGTTGGAACTAGATGATGATGCTGATATAGAACAGGTGATTAAGGGAGTTGGGTCACTAAAGGCGGTTGTCTATGATGCGGACGAAATTGACTTGAGTTTTTCTGGAAAAATGACAAGCCAAGATGGTCAAAAAAGCTATGATCTTGACCTTCGTCTTAATGAAGCGATCTCCGGAGCCGGGACAAGCAAGTTTGCAATCAAAGGAGATGAAGCCACCTTGAATGGTGATTTAGGAACCATCACTTATCATCAGCTAAAAGATATAATCCTGAACCATCCCGAAGTAAAGACAATTGTGATGGGACATATTTCGGGTTCTCTGAATGATGCTGTCAACATGCATACCGGACGGATATTGCATGAAGCTGGATTGAATACAAAAGTGTTGAGCGATAGTGATATTGCATCTGGTGGAGTTGATTTGTTTTGTGCGGGCATAGAGCGCATTGTAGAGAAAGGGGCCAAAATTGGTATTCACTCTTGGTGTTGTCTCAATGACTTGACCGCTGCAGAAATACCCAAAGAACATCCGGCACATAAGTACCAAATCGAGTATTTTACGATGTGCCTTGGGGAGCAACAGGGGCCCAAATTTTATTTTCATACTCTCGAAGCAGCTCCTTTTGATGGGGTGCATTGGATGAGTGATGAAGCAATCAAAAGCTGGAAAATAGCCACTCGGTTTATAGACTAAACGAAACGCTGTTAGGTTGGTAGAAACCTTCATGTCCATATCTGTTTTAAATTATAATTTGCTTCAGCCTATTTTATTTTCAATACCAAAATTTTATAACAGGACGAAATCTTAAATACTTGAAGGAAGCTGGTATTATCAAACAATATGCTCATATTAAGGTGGTGGCTGTTTGATAAAACTCAGTTTTTGTATTGTTGTCCTGTGCTGAATATGAAAAAATTAAAGCTTATGAGAAAATTTAGATGTCTTGATTATTCAATTCTTCAAGATTTTACATGCTGCTCGGATGCGGCTATTCATGCCTTCTTTGATTACGGGTCAATCAGCTCTTTTTCGCGGGGAATGACTATCTATAGTAAGGATAATCTCACTTGTCAAAGCCTATACTTTCTACTCACAGGCATGGTTAAGATTAGTACAGCAAATGAAAACGGCAAAACGATGATTAAGGATATTGTTTATCCGGGTAGTTTCTTTTCAGAAGAGATTTTCTTTTGCCAGCCTAATAATAATGAAATGGCAACGAGTCTTTTAAATGAGACAGAAGTTTTAAGGATTAAAACTCAAGATTTTAACAAACTGTGTCAAGAATACCCTGAGATGTTATTGGTACTATTAGAAGAGATTAGTAAGAAGGTACTTCGGAAAGAAGAAAAGCTAGCTTCCTTTCATTTCAATAATGCTAGAAGCAGGATTATTATTTTTTTGACAGAAGCTGCCGAAAAAAATGGAACAAAAATTGGGTATGAAATACTTATCAAGAATACATTTACACAGCAGGATATTGCTGATATCACAGGAACTTCTCGTCAGACAGTTACTTCTGTGCTCAATAATATGAAAAAAAGGAATATCATCTATTATGACCGCAAGCGAATTCTGATACGTGATTTAGATTTGCTAAAGTAGCTAAAGAATCAGATTTCAGTTTTTGATCTTCTGTAGCAACCTTTTTTTTGAATGGGTGTTATATTCTCACACGGGGTGCCGAACCATGCACTATTTGCAGCGGCTGAGATTAGACCCACTGAACCTGACCAAGTAATTTTGGCAAGGAACCACAGTCCTTTCTACATCTCTCTTCCTGCACTTACGTGAAAAAAAGGTCTCATGCGGAGTGTTTGGTTATTTCTTTCTTTTTTATTTATTTCGTTGTCTTCTTACAGCCAAGGTGTCATCAAAGGCCATGTATTTGAAAAGTCCGTCGGCCACGTACTTGCTTTCTCAAATGTAATTATTACACTACCGGATGGTAAGGTACTAGGGACATCTGCTGACATCGATGGTTTCTATCGGTTTGAGTTGGAAGCTGGGACTTATGAGTTGACGGCTTCGTATGTGGGCTATGAAACTCATATGGTTGTGGATGTTGTCGTTAAGGATGGTGAAACGATTGAAGTGGACTTTCAATTGGATGATGCGCCGGCACTTATAGGATGCCCGCTTATTGTGCGATATGAAGTGCGTCCGTTTACCGTGCAGCAGATTTTTAAACGTGATATTGAGAAAGAAAATTTGGCGCAAGATGTGCCCTATCTATTAAAAATGACACCTTCGGCAGTGGTCACTTCGGATGCAGGTGCGGGAGTGGGCTATACCGGAATCCGAATCCGTGGCTCTGACCAAACGAATATCAATGTGACAGTCAATGGAATTCCACTTAATGATCCGGAATCTCATCAGGTCTATTGGGTGGATTTGCCGGATGTCATGGCTTCGGCTAATAGCCTGGAAATTGAGCGGGGTGTCGGAGCTTCATCTAATGGAGCTGGTGCTTTTGGGGCGACCATTAATGTGGAGACCAATAGGCCAGCTTATCGACCGGAAGTTGAGTTGGCGACCACTATGGGTTCTTTTAATACTCAGAAGTACAGCTTGCAAGGAAATACGGGAACTGTCGCTGATTATTTCGCCTTTAAAGGTCGTGTAAGTTCCATTCGGTCAGATGGTTATGTCGATCGGGCATCATCAAACCTAACCTCTTACTTTTTGTCCGGGGAGTACAAAGATGATAACCAATCTGTCAAACTAAATACATTCTCAGGGCATGAAATCACCTATCAAGCTTGGAATGGAATTCCCAAAAGCTATGCCGAAGATGAGGAAAAAAGAACCTATAACCCGGCAGGATTGGCGAGGCCGGAATCGCCTTATCCGGACGAAGTAGACAACTATAAGCAGACACATTATCAGGCAATTTATAGTGGAAGATTTAGTCGACTAAAAATTAATATGGCTCTGCATTATACAAAAGGGAGTGGGTATTACGAAAATTATAAATCAGGGTCAGGTAGCTTGATGTTTAAGCACAATATCGATTCTTTTAACCCTGCTGATACGATTCCAAGACATTTACAATTAGTAAGAAGAAAATGGCTGGATAATGATTTTTATGGCGGTGTATTTAATATGACCTTGCCATTAATGAATGCTTCTCTTAATGTTGGTGGCGGATGGAATCAGTATGAAGGCCGACATTTTGGGCGTATTATGTGGACAGATATTATTCCGGTGCCAACAGATTACGAATACTACCGCAATGATGCGCATAAGGCAGATTTTAATATTTACGCAAAAGCCAAGAAAACATTTAAAGGGATAAATGCCTTTTTGGATTTGCAATATCGAAAAGTAGATTACCGCTTCTTAGGCAACGATCGGGATGGTAGTTCTTTACCGGCAACGGTGCATCATCAGTTCTTTAATCCCAAAGTTGGATTGTCTTATCTACGAACTAATGATGTGTTTTATGCTTCTTTTGCCGTGGCGCACCGAGAGCCCAATCGTGGAGATTATAAAGACTCTTCTCCCGATAGCCGCCCCAAAGCAGAGCGCTTATATGATTTAGAAGCTGGGATTCGACATGGCAATGGTTTTGGAAAGTTATATTGGGAAGCCAATGGATTTTTTATGCAATATCAAGACCAACTGGTCTCTACCGGCAAACTCAATGATGTCGGAGAGTATGTGCGAATCAATGTACCCCAAAGCTATCGGACAGGGCTTGAGTTATTGGGAATGTTTAAGCCAGGGCACCTTAAAATTATGGGTAATACGACGTTGAGTAAAAATATTATTAGCACGTTTACAGAGTATGTCGACAATTGGGATACTTGGGAGCAAGAAACGATTTTACATCAGAATACAGACTTGGCCTTTTCGCCTAGCTTGACCGGTGCCTTGACTTTGGAATATGGCTTCTTTGCAGAACAATTAAAGCTAGCCCTTACGGGAAAATATGTGGGCAAACAGTATCTGGATAATACATCCAATGAGTTTACTTCTCTGCCAAGTTATTTTTATAATGACTTGCAAATCAATTACTTGTGGAGCAGAGAAGGCCTAGAGTATATGGTTAATCTAAAAGTAAATAATCTGTTGGATCAAAAATTTTCGACCAATGGATGGGCGTATCGCTATCGCTCGGGCACAGCTTATGGTGATGCTTATGACCAAACGGAGACGGCGGACACATTTTCTCAGATGGGTTTGTATCCACAAGCCGGCAGAAATTTCTTGTTGGGGTTAGTTGTAAAGTTTCGTTAGGCAAAAAGCAGACAAAAAGTCCTATATCGCAATCGATAAAAAAGCCTATCTTCGCACAGTAAAAATGTTTTCTAGCGAGTGGCTTATTTTGGATTAAATAAAACAGCGTATATTCAGTTACACATTAGTGTGTTTCTCTGGGGCTTTACGGCCATCTTGGGAGAGCTGATTACGTTGTCGTCGATTGAGTTGGTCTGGTGGCGGATGTTGTTTGCTTTTATCAGTTTGTTGTTTTTGGGGCGGGCTCGAGCAGGGATACAGTCGATGAATTCCAAGGAGATTCTTTCTATAGGCTTGAATGGTAGTTTGTTGGCCATACATTGGGTTGCTTTTTATGCAGCGATTAAGTTGGCTAATCCAACAATTGCTTTAGTGGGATTGTCTACGACTTCATTTTTTACCGCTATTTTTGAGCCGATTTTGTCAAAGAAAAAAATTATTTGGCCGGATGTGCTAATCGGCTTTGTTGCGATTCCCGGGATGATATTGATTTATAAGAATGTTGACCTTCAGATGGTCTCAGGATTATGGGTAGGAATCTTGGCAGCAATTGTTTTGGCCATTTTTTCGATAATATCCAAAAAGCAAATTGAACATTCTAATGCTTTGGGTATGAGTTTTGTGCAGTTGAGCGGGGGGTGGTTGTTTATTAGTTTGGCGTTGTTTTTCTTGCCTTCGATGCAATTTGACTTAACCTTTCCGACCGGACAGAATCTATGGTTGTTGATTATTATGGCCATCTTTTGTACGACGATTCCTTTTATCCTTTCTCTAAAAGCATTGCGCCAATTGTCAGCCTTTACATCTAATTTGACACTCAACTTAGAGCCGGTTTATGGAATCGTGATGGCATGGATCTTCTTAAATGATGCCAAAGAGCTATCAGTTGGTTTTGTGCTCGGGGTATTTCTTGTTCTTGTGTCGGTGCTGAGCTATCCATTATTGTATCCGGTGACCCATCGAAAAGATTAGGTTGGTGGCTTTTAGCAAAAAAATGCTAACTTCGCCATAGATATGGGAAAAGTGCATAAATATCTTTTTTATACAGTACTTGGGCTAATCAGCCTATTGTATTTTCCACGAATAGCAGATTATGGCTTGTTTATGGATGGTTCTATCTATGGTACAATCGCTCACAACATGGCCATTGGAGAAGGTTCTTTTTGGGCACCTATTTTTAATAATCATTTTGCTTTGAAGCCGGTGGAGAGTAGGTTTTTTTATGAGCACCCGCCTTTGATGTTTTGGATGCAGTCCTGGTTTTTTAGAGTTTTGGGAGATGGTTTTTATGTAGAAAATATCTATGGAACCGTAATTTTGATTTTACATATCTTGTCTTTGACTTGGTTTTTTCGATACCTAACAGAAAGAAAATATTCTATTTTTTCGGTTTGGCTGGTCTTGCTGTTGTGGTATATGGTGTCAAGTGTTTTATGGAGTTTTCCCCAAAATATGATTGATAACACCTTGTCTCTGTGGTCTTTATGGTCTGTTATGATGGCGTATGTAGCCATGCGCCGAGATCATTTCTTATGGGCAGTCATGGCCGGCTTGTTGATGGGCTTGGGTGTCTTGACTAAGGGGCCGCTGGGACTTTTTCCGTTAGCTGTTTTTGGCTTGTATTGGTCGGTGAGTGCGCTTATCCTACCAAAGGGAGAACGATATTCTTTCTTTCAAGCATTCTACAAAACGGTCGCTTTTCTTTTTGGGTTTTTAATAGTGGGATTAAATGTGTATATCAACCCGAAAGGTCGAGCCTTTATGTTGAAGTATTTAAATCAACAGGTGATACCTTCTGTTGCAGGACAGCGAGAGATGCAAAATACGATGGGAGAACACTTGTCCATTTTCCGAGATATGTTGGTGGAGTTAGCACCCATTTATGTTGTCGCTATCTTGTTGGGCGTGTTTTTGCGAAAGCGACAGATTCTATCCGCTCAACAAAAAGTCAATAGCTTTTGGATGTTATTGGTGGGGCTGAGTGCGACACTACCGATTGCCTTAAGTGCCAAGAGTCATTCATTTTACTTGATAAGCGGAGTGCCTTATTTTGCGATGGCTGTTGTATTGTATTGGGCCGAAGGTTTGAATGGGTGGTTGGATGGGATGATTTTGCGCAAGCTGAAACGTACTGTTTGGTTGGGGCTCATTGCCAGTGTTTTTGTGTTTACACTTTTTTCTACGGTGTCGCAATGGGGTGCATACAAACGTGACCGTGGCGCTTTTTTAGACATGGATTTGCTTTCGCAAAAATTACCTAATCTTCAAAAAATAGGTATTGATCCGGAGCTTGTTAAAGATGCTACTCTAAATTCTAATTTAGAACGTTTTTTATGGATACATGAAACCCCCGATTGGGAAAAAGAAAAAGTGATACTTGTCGCTACAAGCTCTGATACGATTAGTGTCGATTTGCTTTCGCAAAAAGGATATAAACTCTTGGAGGGTGATTGGCAAGTATTTCGTGTGTTTGTGCGAAAGTAGATATGTGTAGAAAGATTGTTGAATGATTATTTTTTTCTTACAATTCTAACCCGTTTGAACTCTATCCATCGCGCTTATAAAAGGATTTATTGCGGTTATTAAGGTGTTTTGCTTGGGAGCGTGTTATGGATTAGTTTTGTTATCAACTGACCAATAGAAGTGAAGTAAGCTGTGTCATAATGGCATTTTATTTGCTTTATTCTTGGGTGAAATGATTCCTAAACATAAACATAAAATTATGGGTTTTTTTAGCAAAAATGAAAACAAAGAGCAAGACAATCGTCCCGGTACTGTACCTGCTGAAGCGGTTTGGAATGAAGATGAAAATGAATGGGAGTTGGGTGAGTATGATGACGATGGCAATATGATTGGGGAATGGAAATGGTGGCTAGCGCCAACAGGGCATTTAGTGTGTCATACTTTTTTTAAAAATGATGGTAGTGAAGATATGACTTTTACACGCTTTCATCAGGATGGTACCGTCTCTCAAAAAGGTACTTACGAAGATGGTGTGCAGCATGGAAAATTTATTTCTCAGCGGAGTAAGAATCAAACCACAGAAAACTTTGGACCAAGAGTAGATTGCTTCAAAGCTGTGACTACTTTTGATGAAGGCTATGTTGTTGAAGAGCATTATTTTGATGAAGATGGCAACAAAAGCCATGAGCCTTATATTTCGGAGTAGTGGAACAAGCCATAAAATATGCTAATAAATATATCGGCATCGTCGATAAGCAAATGCGTAAAGCCATTATGCAATTTGCCCATAAAAATTGGAAAAAGGCTGTTCAATTAATTCACACAGATAATAAAGCAGAAGAAGCCAACTTGTTGGCTTCTTTTGCTTTGTTGTATTCCTATGCTAGGCTAGACAATTCGGAGCTTGCGTTAAAGTATGCTGAGGATGTACTTGAATGTACGGAGTTTGAGTTTTGGCCCTATTTAGAAGAGCACAATTTTCCTAGATATGCTCGGCGCTTTGCTTTGCATTATTTGGCTTACGATGCCAAAGAAAAGAAATTGGGTGGTGTCGCACTTGCTCATTTGGATGAAGCGCTTAGTATCAATAGCCCGATAGATGACTTAGACGATATTCCTTTGTTAGAGACAAAAGTCTCTGTATTCTTAGCCGAAAATCAAACAAATTTGGCATACAATCAGATCCAAAAATTATTACTGTGCGATCCGGCTAATTGTACATTTAAGGATGTGGTAAAGTCCATAGATTTTATTCAATATATGGAGTTGCATGATTTAAACGCATTAAGGAAGGGGCCGAAGAATGAAACAGCCAAAGAAGCTTTAGATAGATTTTCGAAGTATTTAAAGATCTATTTTGAAGGAGAAGAAGATTATAGCTATAGCAATTTAGCGCCCCATTTTTTTGGCAAGATTGAAGCGTCTAGTTTGGCGGTCTTAGAAGAAAAATTAAATTTTAAATGGCCACCAAGTTATAAGGATTTTGTCTTGAAGTATGGGCTGTTTAAGTTTGGTGCTGACAATGCCTATGAAGGTTGCTTATTAGGGGCGGCAGAAATAAATAGCTTGTATCAGAAATTAGACAGTCAGTGGAATCCGGGATTTGTGGAGTTGAGCAAAGAAGATCGATATGCTGCACAGCAATTGATTTGCTTTTCTTTTGGTGATGAAAGTTTGCAAGCAGCTTGGTATTATTGTTTTGATAGGCGTACGTTGAATCCGGAAACAGGTGAAATGAGTGTATATGTTTTCTCGCAGGATGATTGGGATTTTAGCCCTGCAGAAATATGTAATAGGCAAGGATTTAATCAGCATATTGTGGCGTTGGTTGATGAGTTGATTGTGGATAATTCTTAATCGAAAATTGTGTAAGATGTTGAAAATAAATGCATTAGGTGATAAAAAAAATAAGCCTTTTTTCCTATGACGACTTTGTGAAGTTGCAAAAATTACCCGCCTTAAAAGGAGGTAGCTTTGAAGGGGTTATTGATAG
Organism: Lepetodrilus ovalis; assembly: GCA_032361185.1. Taxonomy (NCBI): domain Eukaryota; kingdom Metazoa; phylum Mollusca; class Gastropoda; order Lepetellida; family Lepetodrilidae; genus Lepetodrilus; species Lepetodrilus ovalis. The sequence continues at coordinate 4,963 of JAUTBQ010133296.1, read as the reverse complement.
GTAGGAGGCTATTTTGCACTTATTGAAGAAGACATAACGATAGATGGCAATCTTGTTGTCGGAGAACTATTTGATGAAATAAGAAAGAAGTTTGACCTAGACGAGTCGAAATTTGTTCAATTGATTTGGTTTGCCGGAAATGTGCAAATAGACAATACTCTTTATGTTGAAGAAAAAGCGAATTATAGCGATGCTTTAGTTTTTGAAAAAGATTTTAAATCGAAAAATATTATTCACGGAGGAACAAGTTTGTATTTTTTAAAGAAAATTGAAGTGACGCAGATCTTTTATTCTCAGATAAATTCTGAAGGAAATTATTCAACAAAAAATGCAGACAAATCTATTTCTATTCAGGTGGATAATAATCAAATTTGGACAGTAAATGGTAAGTCATATAATCTAGGGTATGAGATCGACTCGGATGCTTTGGATAAGATTTTTGTTGATAAGGGTGTATTCTTTTATTTTGATGAAGAAGCGGATAAATATTACGAATTAGAAGAAGACGAACATCTTGTTGAAGCTATCTTGAAAGGTCAAAAAATTTTTAATATTTGACTAGCTATCTACCCGAAATTTTAATACCTGATTGTACTGATCTAGTACGCCACTCCACATTTTGTCAAATTTGCCTTCCGAAAAATAAGTCGGCTCTGATGTGTCCGTTAAGTAGGATGTGAAATGTATAATGGTCTCCATATCTTCTTGCATCAATATATCAATATGTGGAGATTTTAGGCACTTTATTAGATACTCGTGCATTCTTTTTGATAGTTTTGGTGACCAGATTAATGCCGGAAAATCCAATAGGTGTAGGATGGAGCTAAGATTGGGCAATGGGTTGACAATGTTTAGCAAAGGGAAGAGCTTTCTTTCGATGGGTCGGGGCTGAATAAAGCGTTCTGTTGGGATTTCTTGGAAGCTTTTATCCCAATCAGGAATATGTGACAAGGCCCAAGCACCTTGGCGACCGGTGAGTTCTAAAATCCACGGCTTGAGCCAATTTTCCGAAAGGGCATACCTTAGCAACTCCGGAATCCAAAAGGCAGGAATAAGTAGATTTTTCTTGTGGATTTGTGAGATGAACTCATACATTGCCCAAGTGTATTCTTTGTTGAGAATTTGGGTGAGCGTGTTATTTTGCTGTGGAGAGATGAATTCGTTCTCTTCCAAAATAGGATTAAAATCTTGTTTCTTATAGTTCTTTTTAAACTGAAAATGCACCCGTTCTTGCAAGCCTAACAAGCTGATCCCGGCAAGAACCTGCTGTGGATGGTCTCCCTTGATGTCTTGTGTCAAGAAGAAATCTTGTAATTCAGGCTCGATTTGGGTGGCATTGAGTCCCATCAGGCTGACACGTTTTAAAGCTTCTTTCCAATTCTTTTCGGGCATTTTATTATCTTTGGGCTTGATGTATTGCGAAAGTACAGTTTTTTTTGAATGTGCAAATTTAAATATACTATTATGGCTAGTTGGCTGTCCAATTTGATGAATAAAAATACCGATGAGTCTCCAAAATTTGGAACAATGTCCATTCACGATGCTGATTTGGAGATGGCAGAGAAGATGTTGACAGACATTCCAGGTGCTGAAGCCATTGCAGACTTGGAGCAATTTGCCACCACTTATCTCCATGCTGAAGCCGTTTTTGCGTTTGGGACAGAGCCTTTGGATGTGGCCCTATCTCTTTTGAAGAAGGGGAGCATGATTGTTGCTCCGGCTTTTATTCACAAGAATACGGCAGAAGCTTTTGCACGGCAGGAGTTGAAAGTGAAGTGGGTAGATATTGAGTTAGAGAGTTTCGGGCCGGTGTATGAAGAGTTGAAAGTGAGTATTGAAGGAGGTGCAGATGCTTTGTTTTTACCCCATTTTTTAGGCATTCCTTCTAATGCTCTTTTGGAAATAGTGGATTTGTGTAGAGCTAACCAAGTTTTAATTATTGAAGATTGTCGGCAGGCGCTTGGTGGATTATTTGATGGGAAGCCTTTGGGTAGTTTTGGGGATTGGGCATTGTTTAGTTTTAATGTGATGATGCCGGTTAACACCATGCAAGGCGGGCTGGTGTCAATTAATAATACTAATTTTTCTGAAAAGGTAAAAGAAATTCAAAGCCAAGCTCAAGATCCGTCGTTTACGCAAAAAGAATTGTTAGAAAATTTTATAGAATTTTATAACGACCGAAAAATGCCCGATAAAGGTTTGTTAGATATTAAGCACGATAATAAATATTGGGAGAAGAAATGGACCTTTATGGAAAGTGTGAAGGCGACCAAAATGTATCCGGCTCAAGCGACTCTAGCAAAGGCTCAGTTTGCGCAAGCAGAGAGCTTTGGCTACTATCGTCAAAACCATTTGCGCTATTGGCAAGATGTCGCGAAAGAATACAATTGGGTAGGGCCCAAACCAATCGAAAAATCAGCACCCGGTTGGTTGCGGGCTCCTTTTTTGGTGGCTGAAGAACAACAACATGCCGCAAAAAAATTAGAGAATAAACCAGAAATTGGACGTTGGTACTGTGAGACAAGTTTGCCGCAAGGCATTGATTTAGAGCTGTTTGTGAATACCCAAAGAGCAACACGAGAAATTTTTCAGTTTCCTACAGAAATGTAATAGTGGCTTGTGTCCTACTTGGTATAATGTAAAAATTTTTAATAATAAGCTACTTTACATTTGTCAAGTGAATCAATATTTAGCACAAAGAGTCGGCAAGGTCAATGCTTTCGCAAATACTGCCAACTCCTTTGTCTGCTAATATCTTTTTGGGCTTATTCACCGATGTCACCCAGCTCCACACCTTCGGAGTAAGCCATTTTGACATGGTGCTCACTGAGAGCGTGTTTGATTCTTTTGTTACACTCAAATTTGACATCCCAAAAATCATCCGGCTCGGCATATGGGCGCACAGCCAGTACGATATTGTGTGAGTCAAAAGTGTCGATGCCAACTTCGACGGCCGGCGTAGTGAGTACTCCCGGTACATCCCTGACAGCTTCTAGAATAATCTGCTTGACTTTGGGAAAGCTTTCTGCATATGGCATGGAGACTTCTAAATCTACACGTATATAGCCCTTGTCAGAGTAGTTGGTGATGATGCCTTCGACAACTTTCCCGTTAGGGATGATGAGTTTCTTGTTGCCTGGTGTGATGACGATGGTGCTGAAGATTTTGATTTCTTCAATCTTGCCAAATGCACCTTCGACTTCGACCCATTCGCCAAGTCTATAAGGCTTGAAAAATAAAATCAAGATGCCTGCCGCAAAGTTACCCAAGCTACCTTGCAAGGACATACCAACTGCAAAACTCATGGCTGCTAAGATACCAAATAAGGCCGTCATCTTAATACCTAAGATGCCAACGACACTCAAGATAAGCATCACCTTCGCCATCGTAGTGACAAACGACGAAAGGAATGGAATCGCATCTGGGCTGACTTTGGCTTTCTCCAGCGCAAAGGTTAAGAACTTGGATAGCTTCTTGATGACCCAGCTACCGATGTAGTAGACTACAATGGCCGTCAATAGACTAGGGGCAAACGTGATGACTGCATCTATTGCCTGAGTGGAATATTTTTGAATGTCGATATTCATAGTGTGTGTTATTTTTTTTGCAAAAATAGCGATACCAATTGTTTTGCAGCAGAAAACGGCGTAATTTTTCTATTTATTACTTGTTTTTTATGCTGAGCAATGGCTTTGGCTAGTATTTTGTCGCTCGAAAACTGTTCTATTATGTCATTTTGCATCGCATCTTCCATCCAATGGATGAGCTGCTCCTGTCTGTTATTCTCAAAAAAATTGGACTCAGTGACTAGGTCTTTGAATTGAGTGATTTGGGACCAAATTTCAGCGATTCCTGTTTGTTCTATAGCAGATGCCAAGACAACCGGCGGCACCCATTTATTGTCCTTTGCAGGAAAAAGGTGGAGAGCATTGGTGTAAGCTGCTTTGGCTTTTTGCGCAAGCGATATACGTTCGCCATCGGCTTTGTTGACGACCACCATGTCGGCGAGTTCAACAACACCCCTTTTGATGCCCTGCAATTCGTCTCCGGCTCCCGATAAAATCATTAGTAAGTAGAAGTCGGTCATGTCAAAAACAGCCGTTTCGGATTGTCCTACACCAACAGTTTCTACTAAAATTATATCATAACCTGCTGATTCACAGAGTAGTATGGTCTCTCTAGTGTGTTGAGCAACCCCGCCCAATGTCTTGCCCGCAGGTGATGGTCGTACAAAGGCGCTCGGGGACGATGAAAGTGTAGTCATACGGGTTTTGTCGCCAAGGATGCTTCCACCCGTCTGTCTGCTGCTGGGGTCAACAGCGAGTACGCCAACTTTGTGTCCACAATCGATTAGGTAGTTGCCAAGTGCTTCGATAAAAGTGCTTTTGCCTACTCCCGGACTTCCGGTGATGCCGATGCGGATAGATTTGCCGGTAAAGGGCATGAGCTGATTGAGTACATTTTGGATAAATTCTTGGTGGGCCGGCAGACTGCTTTCCACGTATGTGATGGCACGCCCTAACGCTACTCGGTCACCTTGTCGTATCCTTGCGGAAAAATCTGTAATATTGGGTAAACTAGGCTTTTTCATACTGTTGCTTTCGCAAAATATTTTTACAAATGTATGATTTCCTATTGTCTTTGTAGCAAAACAAAGCCTACTTTATAGCTCGCATGGCTTAATTTGTTAATTCGTTATTGTTTTGTGGTCAAGTGCCGCTTCCTGTTGCCAAACAAGACGCATAAGATCGACGAATAACGTGCATTCGTGGCTTTTTCTAAGTGTAGAGTAGCTTCATTCGTGCATTCGTGGCTTTTTCTAAGTGTAGTGTAGCTTCCATTCGTGCATTCGTGGCTTTTTCTAAGTGTCGAGTAGTTTCATTCGTGCATTCGTGGCTTTTTCTATGTGTAGTGTAGCTTCCATTCGTGTATGGTGGCTTCTTTTGTAATTTTTTACCGGCCA